>VYZW01010806.1:53116-102518 GCA_013401315.1 Balaeniceps rex | reverse complement strand
TCTCTCCCCCTACCTCCCCCCCCGCCCCACCCCTTTTTGAAGCCCCATAGAGAAATGAAGACATTTTATCTACCCAAACCAGACATGGGTGTAATGGGCAGGATATATACTGCAGTACTGCTGCTAGAGAACAAGAACGCAAGACAACTTCATTCACAGACTGATTTAACCAATATTGCCATCACCATGAAAATCACTGTCGTAATTTACAATCTGTTTACAGTGATAACAAAGAACGAAGGAAGGAGAAAAATGCACTTGTCTATAGGACAGAACCTAAATCTCCTCATAGAGACCATCTCCTGAGGCAGACTGCTAGTTAGGTCTGCGAATCATGACAACACCCCTTTTACCTCTATAGTTCCATCAAAGGAGTTATCTGACTGCGTTGCTGTATTCACAAATTAGCACACAGATGTACCATGCCTCCAGCAAATCCCCCTAAAGCATGCATGCAGCTCGCACATATTAAATACACACAGACTGCACATGTAATCTGCTTGGGTTCAGAAGTAGTTTGTGTGGGACTACACAGAGATTCCAAGTCAAATGCAGGTTGGACCGAACAAATTAAAAGGAAGGTTGAAACCAAGCTCCACCTGATCACAGATGGGCTGACGGGAGGGATTCTGCACTGTGAATCTGCTCTGCACACACTGCTCCATGCTAAGGAGGACGAAGGCTCAGAGAGACTGATGCACCTTTTCCATCTCTGCTGTAGTGCTGAACAGGAAAGCTTTTAAACTGCTGATCGGGTGGACAAAAATGAGCAAAATGCCTTGCAGAGAGTGGTCTTGCACTGACAGGCTGTCTCATCAGATTATATGAAAAGAAGTGATTTAAAAGGGTGGTACCGACAACCGCCATCCTCTGCAAGGAACAGGGGTAGCAATTTGCCAGCATCACCCCTTAAGCCCTGACGAACCACTGCCCTAAGTGGTATTTAGTTTGCAAACTCCCTTGAGACAGTAACACTTCAGGGGAGAGTAAACAGAATAGAGGATGCAAGGATTCGACACATTTTCCCCTGTGAACTTTAATCCTGCATAGCTATTTTAAAATGATACATTAGCTGAAATAAGTTAATTGCCCTTTACTGCCTTGCAGCAGTTGAGCGGAGGATCAGCACGCAGGAGGCTCACCCATCAGGTTCCAAGGCCCCATAGCACATAGTTCCTATTTCAAGAACCATTTTTTTAAGCACAGATTGTCAAAATCAGTCACACTTTATTCTTGAAAATGAATGTATTTGAATATAAGTAGTTAATATTTTCATTGCACCTGTCAGTGGTTTGCTATATTAGGTTACCTAATGTATAGTAACCACTTGTTTTAGATTTTTCATACTTAGAAGGTGAGCTTTAAGTTTAAATAACATCAGTTTTGTATGGACAGCTCATTGCTGACTCATTTCTTGCTGATTTAGATGCACTGCAGAGATGCTACTTTATACTACTTGGAAATGCAATTGCTTGGCTTGATTTAAAAAAAACAAAAAAACCCCAAACCTTCATTAAAGGCAGCCAGCCTTAAAACAGTACCCAACATGTAGGGAGGTAGAAAAAGCACATATAATATGAAGCACTCAGTATAAGAGACAGACCATTTCCCATTAAAAAAAAATAATTTCGTTAAAACCAGAATGAATTCTATCATCATATAGACATTCAGCAACCACTTTGCATTACGTGTATCATATTTTCTTTAAAAACATTAAACAATATTAATGTTAGTGAATAAGCAAACAGTAGTCCTATCTAAAAATGAGGAGAACCAGCGCACCAGGCAGATAAACCCTGGGCAGTTCACAACTTGAAGGGGGAGTTGGCAATGGAGGCCACAGGACAGTGCCCACACAAGTCGTGCCATAAACTGGAGCATGAAAATGAACCAATTTTGTACACTCCTAATGCACAAATTTTACAAATAAATACTGACACAGTGGTGATGTCAGCAAAACACAGCATAGGAACAAATGCCTGGAGAAAGCAGAGAAGTACTTCTGAAATCTGCTTTATGGGTAAGAACAACGCATCACTTCGCTAAAGCCTGAGGTTAGGAGGCTGAGTGTAGCGGGATCCGCGCTTGAAGACTTGGACTGCGCCCTCCTTTGAGGATCGCTGCAGGTCAGGTAGGACACAGAGGACAGACAAAAACACGAAGCTCACAGGAGGCTGGGATACAAGTGAGAGGGCTCAGGAGAGAGAATTGGCCAGGGCAGGGAAGAGTAAACAGGCTGGTCAGGGGAGGAAGCAAGGAGGAAAGCATGGTGCAGATAAAGAAGGTGGGAAAAACAGGGCTTAACAACGAGCAAGGCAAAAAAGGATAATTTAAGACATGTTGTGGTTTAACCCCAGCCAGCAACTAAGCACCACACAGCTGCTTGCTCACTTCCCCCGGTGGGATGGGGAAGAGAATCGGAAGAGTAGAAGTGAAAAAACTTGTGGGTTGAGATAAAGACAGTTTAATAGGTAAAGCAAAAGCCGCGCGCACAAGCAAAGCAAGACAAGGAATTAATTCGCTACTTCCCATCGGCAGGCAGGTGTTCAGCCATCCCCAGGAAAGCAGGGCTCCATCATGCGTAACAGTTACTTGGGAAGACAAAATGCCATTAACTCCGAACGTCCCCCCTTTCTCCTTCTTCCCCCAGCTTTATATGCTGAGCATGACATCATATGGTGTGGAATATCCCTTTGGTCAGTTGGGGTCAGCTGTCCCAGCTGTGTCCCCTCCCAATATCTTGTGCACCCCCAGCCTGCTCACTGGTGGGGTGGGGTGAGAAGCAGAAAAGGCCTTGACTCTGTGTAAGCACTGCTCAGCAGTAGTGAAAACATCCCTGCGTTATCAACTCTGTTTTCAGCACAAATCCAAAGCATAGCCCCATACTAGCTACTGTGAAGAAAATTAACTCTATCCCAGCCAAAACCAGCACAAGCCATTTTGTAAATGTGTAACAAAGCAAAACCTTCCTTTGAAAACCAAAAGAAATTAAGCGGGGGGAGAAATCAGTTCAGTTGTTCTTTGCAGGCATTCACTGCAGATTGCCAGAATGCAAATATATTCCCATGCTTGGTGTGCAATCAGTGTTTTCCTCTGCAATATTTAATCTCATTTATCAAGCTTCTTAGTACAAAATAAGTTAAAAGGTAATCAATTAGATTGAAAACACAGCTTGTTTCATTGTTTTAATTTTGCACTGTAAGCATATTCACCCTAATTTAACAATTAGCTAACCAAAAACCATGAAGTGTTTATGTAGCTTGGCTTTTTGTCATTCAAATTCCTTTCCTGGATCATTGTGAATGCATCAGCCACTGGAGTCCCAGCTACAATTTTAAAAGCCTGGCAGAAAACGCACGCAGGGAAGGAAGAGGGGAACATGCAGAAACCACAATGTGGTGCTGGGGTTTGAAAAAGGAAAGGAAGACTCCGGAAACCGCTGCTCATTTCCAGATAAACAGACAAACTGCCGAAGGGACTGCAGCCTCTTTTCTCCTGGAACGCCTTCTAGGAGGACTTCTGCAGAAGCCACTGCTTTACACGGTTAGAGCAGCGTGGACGGGGCGCTTTTGTACCCAGAGGAAGCTGCAGCTGCTGTCTGTAGATTCAGAGGTTTTCCCATGACGTGGGGGATGTATCAACGGCAATGAGTGCGGAGGGAGTCCCTCAAGTGGGACATTGCTACCTGATGGGAAAGAGGACTGAACTGGGTGGGTTTGGTTTGGTTTTTTTTTGTTGGTTTGGGCTGTTTTTAATTACTGTTAGCTAGGATGAATTGCTCTTTTCTTTACAGAAAAATAATGTTTCTTTTAATTTCTAGAAATATTTGGATACAACAGTTATCATCTTCTGCTTAAGTTTAGATCTGCATATTCCACAGTTAATGTCTTTCCATGTTCTGGAAGTTTTGGTCAAAAAAGTGATTAGGCAAACTGTATTCTTGGGAGCCTTTTCTCCAGTTTTATGGAGGTGGGGGTTTGGGGTGGGGTTTTTTGTTTGTTTAGGCTTTTTGTTGTTTGCTTTTTTCATTTTTTTGTTTTTAAACTTTTCATTTCTTTTCAGTAAAGTGCAGTTGGAGTTATTTTCAGTGAAGTTCTTGCTTAGCTGAAGAAGTCAACATTTTATTACCACCACAAGGGAAGAGGTAAAGACAAACCCTAATGATACCAAGCACGCACCTGCAGTCTGGCCAGAACAGGAGCAGAAGTAAAAGGAGGCTCTCCTGACCCACAAATGACCAAGCAGATGAGAGAAAGCAGCAAGCAGTGTGACGCTGGCTGGGGCCAGAGGAGCATCGGTTCACCCCCTTGTCCAGTCTTCTGGAGGACATCTTGAGGGGAAGCGGGAGGAGGCAGCACAGTGGCACAAGTGGGGCAAAGTACGCTGCCCAGCGTGACCATGGGCTGACAGATGAAACATTATTAGACTTTGCTTCTATGACAGACTTCGGTGTTTTAACACTTACACATGGTAATGTGATCAACATTTGTTTCCAGCTGTGTTTAGGTGGAAGTGATCCAATACCACTGTCAACCCTTCCTCTGTCCCCAAGCCCTGCTCTCTGTGCCCAGGCAAACAAGAGCCAGACACCTTCTCTTCCAAACACAACTTCTGCCTGTCTAAGCAATGTGGTTTTCTGAAATCACATAAAGGATCAAGGACTAAACAAACCAAAAGTGCTTGGTCTTTTCGTTATATTTCCGATTTAGATCTATTATACATATAACAGCCCTGTAACAGCCGGGCAGTGCTCTGCCCGGCTACAGGAAGGGAACAGCTACATAACCATACGAGCTCTAGTTATGTATTTGTTAGCTTATTGGTCCAGAAGGGGAAGCGATAAAAATCTGACTGCTGACCAGCGAGGACAGGTTTTCATTAAATCAGCTTTGAATTGGTTTATTTGCTACTGTCCAACAACAATTGACTGTAACATGGGAATGACTTCTGCTCCCCCCCGCAAATACACTTCCTTACAACATTCAGGACAAAATTAGTCTGCAAAAACATTTCTGATCTACATAGCAATATCCTTTGCATTAACTTTATGAACACACACAACAGCTACATGTGAAGTGCCTAGGAATGTAGCTCAAATGTTCTCTTCCCCCATCCCCACATGCAAAAATCCAGTTCCGTATGCGAGTATAACACCCCCCCAAGAAGCACACACTGGGAAATTCAAATTAATGGAAGGCTATACTTCAATTGATTTTGTGGTCAAAAGAATTATGATGTATTTGCAGAGAGCATGAAAAGGCTATCTTTTTTCATATGTGGGTGTAAATTCAGCAGAATTACATGTCTTAAATGAGAGCGAGAGTCCTCTCAGCTGCTCACATAAAAAGTCAGGAAGCAGAAAGATATAAACAGATGGTCTTGAGATTTTCCAATTACAAACCTTTTTGGCAATATACAGCTGGAGGAATTCCAAGCATTTGTCACTTTGACACCGCTTTGCGGTAAGTAATGGGATTTTGGTACTTACGAATTCTGAAACATGCTGCAATCTGAAGACCAAAACCAGCTATCTAAATCAAAATTATCACTCAAGGAGTTAAAGTCACATTTCAGAATAGGTACCAATCTAACAGAAGCATCTCAAAAGGCATAAGGAAAACTATTTTTAATTTGATGCTTATTCATAGATTCACTAAGATTCTGCAACAGAGCCAGAAGATATAAGCAACTTCGAGCAGGCTGGGCACGCTCACACTGTTGCTGACACTGTAAAACTGAAACCCACCATAAGGATAAGAGGCAGGCTGCTAAACACAGCATCCCACAAGGTGAAGAAATCCTCCATTCCTCAAGAGAGCATTACCTGTAAACTTTCATCTTGGTTTGCAAGAAGACTGCAAACAAAGGAACTTTGAAATACCTGTTCCTCCTGTCATTTTTTTTTTTTTATTTCTTTTAAAGAATTGCAATTCTTTAAACATCTAATGCTTAAGGATATCTTATTTTACCATTTTCAAGTCATATGCCTAGTAGGTTATTAAAAAGGGATTAGCTAGCACTGGGGTGCACAAAAGGTGTATAAATAGAATTGAGTGGGCACCTCATACAGGAACTCAGAGCAGCGTGTATGCATGCACTTGTCTAAAACAAGAGCTAGCTTTGACATTTGGACAATCATAGCTTTTGGAGCTCTCAGATTTATCTCTGCTCCCATTTTGACCTACCACAGAAACTGGACGCAAGGGCCTGAGCTAATAATTTCATGAAGCAGTAACCACTGATGCACAAATCTTCCATTTTTGAAGGGGGAGAAAAACCCCCTCTTTCCGGGGTTTTGAGGGAAGAAAAAAAAGAAGTAACTTACAACACTTACTTTATATTATAACTGTATAAATGTAAAGTGTATTAATTGCTCCAGCTTCTTATTTTACATTAGGCAAACTAACTATGCAATGGCATGGTCGATTCCACAGCTATAGGTACCCCTACCTTCAGATGAAAGTGCACTACAGAACCCTATCAGACTGAGAAGAGTAATCCAGGTATAGAACCACATACTTTCCACCCTCACTAAGTTATTCTTCCAGGTTATTCCAACGTGGAAACTGAAAGAGAGCTATAAAAACCTTCGGGGCGTGTAATAACAATTAAAGAAAAGGGAGGAGCAGAGTGGGCATTAATTTCATTCTGCATGATGATGTGGAGGCTTCAGTACCAAAATTTCTTTCAGAATCTGAATTTTGGATTGGGTTTCCAAATTATCCTATTCAGTGCAAAACAGCAAGGAAACAAATTTTAAATTTATTACAGCAACGATAAAGCTAAAAATATGTATGAGAAGACACAGTATTTACCACTCAACAGAAAACAGCACTGAGGAATCTTCCCAAAACCAGAGCTAACACTTTCTAACATAATGCAAACTATGGCTGTAACTTCAAAATCACAGCCCGAGCAAACCAGAAGTGGAAAGAGTTCCTAGGGTTCATTAGACTGGCCGGAAGCCACCCAAAACCAGGACTGCTGTCCAGTGATGTGAATCTTTTATATGAGAAACCTGCTTTCAAATCCAGAAAATAAAACCTGTGCTTACTTATTATTGGTAGGTCCCGTTGCCAAGACATCCGATTGCAACTTCGGGAAAAATCCTTGTTCGTATTTCCCTTGGCCAATCTTCATATCGAGTAAGTGCGGGTGGATGGCTGTGTGATCGATCTTCATCAGCCGCTGCTCGATGGACTGGGCTGCAAGTTACAGTCACAGGTGAACAACCGCGTTAGCAAACCACCTGAGAACACACGCTATGACAACAGAAGTGGTCATGCTCCGATCCCTGAAAACGCTCTAAGAAGTTAAATAGTGATTTTAGACCCAGAAATCTGTCGCTTACAGAAGTGACGAAACATCTGCACGGTTATTTTGTTATTGTGCTTTTAGTTTCTTCACCCAACACAACTGGCATTGGCACAAGCAAGTTAGCCGTTAAGCAAGCAGGTCTTTATGGGAGCCTAGGAGATGGGTTATGAATCGGCAAGAGCGGTGCAGTCTTTCCCTGCCATTTGGTGTTTGGCTTTAATGCTCCTTCAGTAAAATGGAGACCTCTGAGGCCAGCTGCAACTCTCCCCTGCAAAGCGGGGTCGGGCACCTCGCTTTGCCCCAGACATGTCTCCTTGGGCAGACGCATGGGGGGCAATGCCTGAGTTTTACAAACATCTGGCACCTATAAAGATCCTCCCCCTGAAATTAGATATGCCAGTACTGGATGACAGGCCTTCAAAAAGCATAGCTAACTGTAGCAAGGCCTGGGCAGCATCAAGAAGATGAACAGATGCTTGGAAATAGGGGATGCTACAGCAAGACCAGAGAGGGCTCCCTGGGAATCTCGGCTCCGCTGATACTAATGTGGTTCGGTTGTTTGCTTCAAGGACATGAGGATTTAATCTCAAATCTTGGGCAGGATGAAAATAAAATCTGTCACCCTCTCAATATTGAGTCAGATGCACTGTGAAGGAGAGGGGAAAGGAGGTGTATGGGAGAAATCAGCATTTAATTAGCAACTTTAATATTCAACTCGTTATAGCCCATCCATTAATGGGCAGGCCTGTTCTTTTCAGCATATCACGACTAGTGAATCAATATGCAAAATGTGGAAGCTAAATCCATTTTCCGTTTGTCAAGAACAACACAGAACTCATTTCCTATTTTCTAAAACTGTGATGGCAGAGAAACTAACATAAGATTTACATACATTATCATTAGAAACTCAGCGGGTTTTTTTTTCCTCTAAAAAAAAAAAATTGCTTTGTATGGTTTTATTTTGGAGAAAAGGACTGGGTAGTGTGGGGTCAGAGGGTTTGAAGGGTTCTGAAAATAGCAGGTTAAACAAACAGGTGCTGGATTGGTGCTAGGGTCACATAACTGTGAATGGTAAATATGAAGGAAAGTTGGTATTACTATCAGTTTGCTGCTTTTCACAAGACAGAAAATGAGGTTCTGGTGCCACAATATCTACCAAAACTAGACGTTGAATAGACAGTCGACCTGCAAATTAAATTGGTTTTAGATAGAAAAAGTTAAGCAGGCACAGGATTTCTATTTCTGCCACATTTGTAACAAGTAAAACACTCTGAAGGAATTAAACAAAAAAAACCCACAAGAAATGTGTTTGCCCCAGTTCATTAATATGTGTCCCAACAAATTTAAGAGTATAATTTCCCTGTATTACTTGGAAATGAAATAAATACTTGCACAGTGAGAAACTCAAGTATAATTTGAAAACGCATCCTGTGACTGTAATGGAAAAAAAAAAAATCCAAGTCTTCAGTACACAGTGTATTCTCATTAACACTGAGCATCTATTGCTGGAGCTACTAAATATGCCACACAGGATTATGTCCCCGGCATCCCCCGCTGCTCTAACCAAATGGCCTAAGGCAAAAAAAAGGTCTTTTTATGGGAAGGAGGGGCGAGGCCAGTGGAGCAGACACTGGGGCTCGGCTCCTCGGTGTGGCTGGCGCTGGTCCCACCACCACGGTGAAGGAAAGCTCTCCTGGCAATGGAACAGGAGCAGCCTGAAATGAGAAACAGCGAGCCCAGCTCTGTGGTTTGGTTTGTGTTTATGAAAGGCACCAGCCTAGAAGAGCTCGAAGGGAAGGTAAAGGTTCCCACTGCTTTTGGTGTTTAAAAGCATGCTGAAGTTTTTGCCTAGGGAAAATAAGGACATGGGTGAGGAGTCCTCAGGTAGCTCTAGGGCTCCCTCATCGGCTGCAGTGCTCAGATGACTGAGGACCTATATGTCTTTGTGGCTGACATTGTACTTTTGAATATTTTACTAGCCCATCTGAACATACCTGCTTCTTTCAAAGTGCTGCATTTCTGATAGTTGGATGTCCGCAGTGCAGGGGCCCTTACATTATATAGCCTTATTTTCTCAATTCGGGAGTCAAAAACTCGCAGAAAAGGGTCCTTCTCTTCCCACTGGGAGATTATTTTATTGTCTATGAAGGTTGCAAACATCTGTGTTTCGATGAAGTGTGAAAGGAATGGGAGGTAAGGCTCGGGTTGGTCCGAAAGGAAGGAAGCCTGAAATACAGAACAGCTCGTTAGTGCCACGTTCCCGCCCGGCATTGACACAAGGGGCCGTCCTGTGGCAGAGAACCAATCCAGCAGCTAACGGGAAGGCTTGGACAGGGCTTCCCCACCACAAAGACACCTCTGAGAGAGGTGTGAATCCATCTACGAAAGGGATTGGTTCGCAGGTCACCTCTTCGGTCACAACTGTGAGAAATAAGCAGTCGGGGAGGCTTCGTGACAGCTAGAGTAAAGGGAATATGAAGTTACTGAAGTTGTGCCCATGCTGCCAGCTTTTTCAAAGCAGCCTAGCGTCTACCACCTGCAGGAACGAGCCCTGTGCAACCCACGGCAGACCACCACCCATGTGCCCACTTGGGGACTCTGGTCTGTGCATCCCTGCTTGGGACCAGATCACTTATTAAGGTGTCATACATATCCAGTGGTGTACAGTGCTCTTCAGCTAATGCTATTTTGTGAAGTTACGCAGGGCAATTAATCATGAATTTCCAATTAAAACTGAGTGTGTGCCTAAGGCTCTACTGAGCTTTGAAAACCCTAACCTTAACAGCCCATTTTATTGTAGAAGTACTAGCAGAGATTGCCTAAACAACGCCCTCCTTTTGAATGCTGAGCTGTTCAATGCCACAATACAAACAAGATCAATAAAAGGCATGGCAGCATTTTTTTGATCAAAAACTGATTCAGATCAATATTTAGTCTGTTCCTGACTGTTTATCCTTCTACCATTCTCCTTCGAGAAGGACTTGCATCTGAAAAAGCTGATGGCTTAGAGCACTATCTACTTTGCAGAGTCACTGGGAAATAACTACTATGCCAGCTTCCCATAATTTCTCATTCCTTTTGCTAGCCTACAGTCTCTTTATTTCCCCATTTCTAATCTTGCCTTCCTTGTGTACACACTACAATGGAGTCACAACAGTACTCTTCTGCCAAAACGATGTGATAACCTTCTACATAACAACACTACCCATTAACAAAAAGCTCTACCGTAAGATTAGAAAACAAGAAAGACTGGGTTTGTTTTTTGTCTGGTGTGTGCACCTCTCCCTCAGCAAACAAAAAAGAAAGAAAAAAAAAAAAAAGTCACTTTCCATTGCTACCCTTCCACCAAACCCATAGGAGAAGCCCCATCAGCTGGGCAGAAGCCTGCCAGCTTGGTTCGTACAAGCCAGGATGGCTCTGACTGGCTCAGTGGATCTGCACCCATTTACTTTGGCAGGCGACCTGGCCCTGTGTAATCAAAACGGACAAATCTCTCAGTGAGGCAGATGAAGAACGGCGGATTAAAGAGTACCTAGGCTATGTATACATAATGTAGCTATTCTCCCTCCCTCCCAAAAGCACTTTCAGATGGAAAAATGAATACACGGCTATCTTTACTTTGTCAAAGTTTTGCATTTGTTCCCTGTTTGTCAGCCACGACTCCATATCGGGGGCAGCCTGAATGACGAAAGCCTCGTAGTCTGCGAACATCTGCGTGAAGCGGTTGGCGAAAACCTCGCGAAGCTGCACGTTCAGTTTGTAGTCCCTCAGCTCCACCTCCTCACACGGCAATTTCCCATCCTTCTCCTTCTCTGCGAGGGGAGCCGTAATAGTCATTTTTTCCATCGTCACGCCCGTTCTCTTGGCAAGAGCTTGCAGGCGGGCGATCGTCTCGTTGCCTTTCAGCAGCTCGTACATGGTGAGGGCATTGCCAGGGATGTTCCCATTCTTGTCATTCACCAAGTCGCTAAGAACCAGGTTCTTGAGTTTGGTGGCACTGTCGCTGCAGTGCAGGTTACCCTCCGGCGGGATCCCAAACTGCAGGAGAACCTCAGAGATTTCCTGGATAAACTCCAGCTTGTTGGGGAACTGTGGGAATTCCTCTGGCAGTTCGATGAAATGGTTATCGATGTCTACAAAGCACAAGTTTGCCTGAAATAAAAAGAAAAGTTTCAAACCAGATGCTCAGCACTGAATTGGCTCCTCTACTAAGTAGCCCTATTTTCCCAGGGTGCTTCCAGACAGAAGGGTAAGAGCACACATATGCAGGAGACTTGAGCTGTGTTGTCTAGCCTGTGACATTTCAGACTTCAGTAAAGCTGAGAGCCAACTGGATGGCAATGATTTAATGAAGAAATAAAGTCTCCTGCCCTCTCCTGTTCCCCCAGGACTTGCAGATCCCAAACTTACCACTACAAAGATTAGATATCCCCTCCCAGACCAGGCAAGGACACACCAGCGAGCAGGATGTGCAGCACCACTTCTCAGCCCACGTAAATACTGCTTGTGTGAATTGCTGCATCTCAAGGGCATGTTTATTTTACCAGGATCCAACTGCAAGAAGCCTCTGTAGCTGTGCTACCAAGGAACAAGATGTTCAGTGCAAAAGATGACGCTGCTACGAGCAAAGCTACAAAAGAGGGTCCCATGCAAATCCTTTGGGATCATGTCTGAGTATAGTTTGTCCACTGGAGGTCAAGCCCTATTTCCCCACTCCCCCCTACCCCCTGTTTCCATGGAGGCTTTTAATCTTGGCAATTCCTCTGCCTGAGATTTAAACAGAGTGCTCTTAGACAGCTTTGCTATGAATGGAGATGGATCTCAGCCCATAAGATTAAAGCTAAGTGAAGACGTGAATCTAGCGGAGCAGATACTTTTACTAGGAACGTGTCGATGGGGGGATGGAAGAACCCTACATAAAAATTAATTACATTGCAAATGCACCCTCAGGAATAACAGCAGAATGAAAAACAGTAATTGATCTTCTGAACTGCGGCTTACATCTGAAATTCTCTGTCTGAGTGCATTGTGCTGAATAAAATCTTAAACCAGGTCAGATTCCCAAGGTGCTGAGCTCTGACGGGTTTTACCCTGGCATGAAGCTGCAGAACGAGAGATGCAGGAACCCACAGGGCAGTGGCAGCACAGGCCATTACCACAGCTCCTCCGCCTTCCCCAAGGCGCTTTTACTGTTCTTTACTTCTCGCCAAACACTGTAGACTAATCTTCAGATTATGTGAACAGAAAGGACTTATTTTCCTCCTTTTCTGAAAAGGTTAATTTTCGGCAGGACAATACATTCCACAGCAAGCATGGTTATAATATATTGGATATTTCAGGGACATGCTTGAGATTAATCACCTTTCACATAGATACTTTAAAGGGTATTAGGATTCATTTGGTAAAGCAGAAGTGTCCCTTCAGCTCACTTTTTCATAATAAATTTGGACTGTACAAAGAAAAGCATTTCTTCACACAAAACAATTTGCTTTACTTAACTATACAGCTATTAAAGAGTTGTGGTATGCATCAGTACGGTTCTTTAGCTCAGGGACTGTCTTCTTATCTATCAATATTTCATTTCAAAGGCTTTTTAATTTCAGCTCTGCATATCATTTACAAAATTTGAAAAATGAGATTTGGATTCAGAAAACCCTTGGGGAATTGGTCTCACTTCGCTCTTCAAAAACATCTGATGATTAAAGTTAATGCAGAGAGATTAGTAACCTTAAGACAGCATGATGGCCAGTTGTTAGAATTTTTATCTCTAACAAACAAATGGTTTATATTTAGACCAAGAGCTTGAAAAGCTAGCCCCTGGCCTGAAGAATAAAGGAATGCTAAAGCGAACAGCGCTTCATCACTGCTTGCACGTTGAAGGATTTTCTATCTTTTATTGTCTAGAGGAATTTGAGATTCAAGATCTTCCCTGTTCAATACTGCTTCTTTCTTTCCCTTTCCCACAGTTATGGGACCTGTGGCGTTCATAAATGCTGGGCTGATATTTTTCACTCATTTGTTAAACATCGTAACGGGGTGGGGCGGGGGGGTTCCACCCCACTATTACTCTTCCCTCACTGGCGATATTTAATTTGTTATTCCAGCAATACCGCAAGCCCATCACATTAAAATTTTAATTGAAGGAAAATGACAGCTTAATCTGCTAACTAAAAGCATATAACTAATAATTTTAAAAATCACAGTAATTACATAATATTAGCATGGTTTTACTGAAAAGCGTAGCTAGATACCAGCTTCATTTCCAGTGCAAATTTCATGCGATTGGGTCATTGTATCCACGAGGTAAGACTTGGTTTACACTGTTACATGCCACCAAGGCTAAGAATCAGTCACCTCCACCAAATACTTAAAATAGACCTTTATTAAAAACTGTATGATCCTTGCCCTGTGTTTACCCCTGCACTTCCACATACAAACTCCCCCTCCTGCATATTCTCCTCTGCTGCTGTTCTCAGTAAGAGCACCTATTCGCACGCCTTAGGGACTCTGCCCCCAGGAGAGGTCCCCACATGGAGCTGGACACAGTGGCGCCACCGTCACGAGATGTTACAGCCATACAAACAGTTATTCTTAGGGGTTTTAAGATTTTAAAAGAAGGGATTTTACGAAGAAACCCAAGTTAAAATGCATGGCATGCTCAAGAGATGGGTCCAGTCACCACCCCAAATGCAGACAGGCTAGCCATATCCCAAAGACTGCAGTATTGGAGAGTGATCTCCAATACAGGTTAAAAGGCGAAAGCAGTTTTAATCATGGTCAGATTTTGAGGAGAAAAATCTCTGTTTCACTCTCTACCACCAGTGATTTTAAAATGTAGATTAGGAGGATGACCTTTCTTTCCTTTTTTCCTCTGGGGAAAACTTGACAGACCAGGCAAAGTTTTCACTTTCCATGGCATGGGAGAACAGTCCAAAAGACAATCATTGGAGTGAGTCAGTATTTTAAAAACATGTGTTTGTGTATGCCTCTAAGTGGTTTACAGGCACGGTATTAATGCAAATCTGGCTCGTTGGAGGCCAGGACGCTGGTCTAGTAATAGACCTTGACCTAACCAGGAACACGTGGGCTCACCCGTCGGTGGGATGAGGCTGGCAGGATGGGACACGCTTCTCATCAGCAGTGGGGGGACAGGGACAGGTTTACACCATCTAGCAACAGCACCTGAGATCCAGTTTCATAAAGACCATCCCTGAATGAAATGCTCTTTAGCCCTCTATTGATAAGAGTGTGACACCGACAGAGCAACAAAACCTAGTGAAATGGGTGATGTAGGGAAAGCAGAGAAACCTTCAGCGTCATAGCAAGAAGCAGAAGGAAAAGCATTTAGAAAGTATAATTAGCGGCGCTCATTAAATTCATAAATGGACTGAGAAGGACTGTGGAGACTTGCCCCACTACCTCACTCCTGCTGGCAAACAGTCTCCGCGGTGCCAGAGAAGCCTCCTAACACCAAGCATTGCATTTTCTAGCAGGGATTCACACAAATATTAATAACGCGTTTCAGGATAGCAACCCCAAAGGCAGAGACTGACCTCCTGAGGCAGCTCCAGCTTGGAGCGGTCGGTTCCCTCCTTGGACTGCAGCCCCATCAGGTAGGGAACGGGAGCATCCAGAAAATGCAGGAGAGAGGCAGGAAGGATGGGGACGTACACGTGCTGCCACTGAAATGGGAACAGCAGCGTTGTGATCCCCTCCGCCACCGTCATCAGACGCTGATAATCTAGACGGGGAGAGAGAGAGAGAGAGACAGACACTGAACTATTTCTGTGTTTCGCTTTTGAAGTCTGGTTGGCAAGGACATCAGTGACAAAACAAGACAGAAACCATGCTTATATGGCAAGATATTCTTTTGAAAATAAGACAGTACTTAAAAGCCTTAAACATTATTTAATTCGTCAAAACTCATTACCCCCAGGAAGAAACTGCTGAACATAAATATTCATATCTTACCTAGATCTATTCCGTCATTAAATTCATTTATTAAAAGTATACCAAAAGTACAGGATAATAATACTCTGATTCTATAAAAAGCATGTATTTTTACAAGTGAAAAGGAGGAGAAAGAAGTGAACTTCAAGGAAACGTTGTGGTAAGACTTTCTCACTTGCTCCTCCCTGCCTGCTTCTGCACCACTTGCTACTACTTCTAAGGCTGAGTGTATTTTCCAGGAGACTCACCTCGGTCTCACACCAGCAGAAGTTTATAGTCCCTAAGTGTTTAAAAGTTTTTTTTTTTAAAGTAAAATCCAAACAGAAGCCTAACAGAAATTTAGTTCTTAAAAATATTCTGTATAGTTAGCATATTTATATTGCATTATTTTCCCAAATTTGTATTTAATCCACTAGTTTATTGTCTTGCAATGTTTTGGTTCAAGTAAACACATGGGTTTTTTAATTAAAATTTAATTCAATCCAGCTGAGCTGCAAGAATATTTCAGAATTTGGATAAGAGCAAATTATTTCTCAAATATCCAGCTGGCATGATGCAATACCACAACCTATTTATTAATATAAATGAGGGAATCTGAAAAAAAAAGAAAAAAATCACATGTTGGTATTAAAGAGATGGTCATCCTTACAGCAAATCTCAAACTGCAGACAAATCATCAGGAAAGAGGTAAAGACCCCTGGGTCTTGTAAGCTGCTGGTCAATGTGAAACCAGATGATTGCTTGTACCTCATATTACAGCAGCTTCTGCATCGCACAGGCAAGCAGGGAAGTCAGTTCCAATTCCCGTCCTGGGGCTCCACCACTTGTGAAAGCTGCTCTGGCATTTGCAAAAGGCATTGTTCCCCCCAGCTTCAGTGCACGGGTACATCATCAGTAACCGGCAAGAGTGGGAGAAGGGATGTCTCCTCTACGGCCGTATCCAAAACCAGTTCTCATCAGTGCCAGGCAAGTCTCATGAGCTTTGGCTTGAGCAACCAAAACATCTTCAACCTCACCAAGACCAGAACCTTGGTAACACTTGGGTTGTTGCCCATGTCTCCTAGCCCCTCTGCCCGACTCCATGAAATTAAAGATACATGTATGTATGAACACTCTGGTTTTGAGTCAGGTATAAAGGCTTTATTCCTATAGCCCCACTGACTGCTTTCGCACTGATAGGAACCCAGTCTGGCCTTTCCCATTTCCTGAACAAGCCAGCCTGATACCCTGACAGACATCAGCGACAGCAAAAGTGCTGTCATCTGACACTGCTCAGCTATTAGGAGGTCACTGGGAAGATGCACTTGAATAAATATGCAAATCAAAACAACAAATTGCATAACCCATTCTCCTTCTTGCTAGCACCTCTCTGTGGAAAACCAGCCTCGATCTGCAGAAGGTCAGCTGGCAGGGCAAAAACATTTTTCATCTTGTCTTACTAAGAGCTAGTCACTCAATCTTCAGAATCATTGCATACAAGTCAGTCTCAAGGTTACACCTCAAAAACATTCCTAGCTACAGATCAGCCATTTACGAATCTCCCCCTATGCAACGGTCTATAATTATACACATCCATTGGCTGTCTTGTTGAGGAGCACTTACACAGCATCAACTTACAGTATCTACTGGTGAAGCTTACGCGTCTCGTGACACCTCATAACTCTTAAAGCTTTAAAGGTTGAAAAAAAAAATCAAATACAGAAAGTAGCATGTCTTAGTATGCACAAGACGATTTCAAAGTCTGTTCTGATCTACATAGCCATGTGAAATAACAGGTCTTCACAGCAAAGTTGCAAGTGTCTTTTTGGATAAGGGCATTCAACTCTGGGAATGTGTGCTCACTCTTTTCTGATGCTGCTGATAATACTTAACATAGTCACTAGCACAAGTTTTGTAACCAACTTAATATAAGGAAAGCTGTTTCTAAAAAAACTAGTGATGACCAAATTATTAGGCCAGTTACCATTTAGCAATGCTTGTTAGCAATTAGCAGAGATAAAAAACAATTCTGTACCCAGCAGTTTTGACTGAAGAGAAGGGAGTTCCCAGATTCCTCCAGAAAAATAATTTAAAATAATACACCTGGAAATGGTTCTTTTGATATTTGTTTAATGAAGTAAGAAACTGTAATTACTTTGTATTTACTTTCAAGCCTGTACAAGGTTAGACACCTATCCTGTAAGGCATAAAGTCTTTTTTGATGGAGAGATTCTTGTACCTATCAGCATTTGATGGAAGCTTACATGGTTACTGAGGGCAACCTGGAAACAAGGGACTCCTACATTTCCCCAAACCAGAGAGAGAAAAAGGGGTAGCAGAACAGAAAAAGAAAAAGGAAGGAGGGAAAGAATGGAAGTGGATGGAAAACCCAGGGTTTGTATAGACTGTGTGTGCTTGCATCAAGGGGGACAGCGTTTCCAGATTGTATCCCACCATCACTACCAGACTTTGATAACAATCTCCAACTGCAAGCCGAGTTTTGCCTGTTATTTTATGAATGAGAGGCCCATGTAGGAAAACTATTCTCTGATCCTACTCCAACCTTTAGAGCTAGAATAGGGGATTAGATAGTATTCACCAGTTTAGGAAGTGTCTTTTGAGAAAGGCCTGTTTGTTGAGCAGAGCGAGGACACAACAGTCCTGTTTCCCACCCATCTGACATGAAGAAACATCCAGAAAAGATACAAAAAGTAAAAACACTGTCTGGGTGATATCCACAGAAGGTCACAAACTCAGAGTGATGAATAGCTCAAATCAAGGTGATTTCCTGAGATCAGCGAAATAAATCCCTTCCTCTTCTCGGGGCTCACCCACCTCATGAGGTATACGCCATGCTGGATGCAGTGAAAGGCCAACAAATGATGCCAACAAGGCTACTACAGGCTGCTTTAAATGCATGAGCAGAAGGTCACAGCCCACGGTGATGGCCAACAGCTGCAGCTACTGCCACCAGAGCAAAGATTTGATCTGTGCAAAATCGTCCCTGGTTACAGAAATAAGTAGTGTACAGTGGAGACCTAAGCTTGGGGCTTCCTCCCCTTCTCTTTGCTGCGCCGCCTGGGACAGTGGAGAAAGGACCCAGAAGGTCTGGAGACTTACTGAATGTCCCAAACACCAGACATGTTTCTCTGCAGTGTGCAGATGGGCTTTTAGCTTTAAAATTTCTCTTATCCTGGATGTCCTTCCCATCTGATTGTTCCACCTCTCTTACTTGCATTGCTATATTCCTCTCTTCCTTTCAGTCTTCATTTCTCCCCACTCCCAAAGTGATGATAGCTTATACCACAGTATTTATTTTGCTTGGCAGCTATACCTGCATCCCTCGCCCTGCCTTCTTGGGACAGGGAACTATCCTGTCTTCTCCAGGACAGGGAACATCATCGAGCATAGCCCCTACAGCAAGTTCTTCGTGTTCAGAGTTAAATCTCTAATTTGTACACAGGATATTTTCCAAGAGAAACTGCTCAGGGAGGATAATCCCAAGGCAAAGTGGCCCCTATGGCTTCTATTACAACTGCTGTCTCCTAACAACTGCTTAGCTGGATTTGGCATGGGTCTGTCTCTCACACTTGACCTTCTCCCTAAGTGAAGAAGGTGGCAACAGAATCGAGTTCAGAGACTCTGGATCCAACCCCTTGTTCTGGCAAGCATCTGCCAGGAGCCCTTGGCCAAGTCCCTGCATCTCACTTCCCTGAGCAGGACAAGTAACCGCAGTGGGGACCCACTCTGCCACGGGTCAGCAGTTCTGCTGCACGAGTGCCACGTTTTAGCCGCGCTTTACAAAGGTCTGGAAATATTCACATGGCTCGCAAGGTACAATGTAATGCTTAAAATGCAAACCCTGAGAGATTCCTGTATAATTACAAGTCACTGTTTTGTGCTGGAGATGGAAATGGTTTCAGCATTTGAACATCAACTCACTATAAATGTTTTTCTGAAAGAGGACAAAATTTGACAAATATTTCTCTTGATGTTGATTTTCCATAATACAATAACAGGACAATAACCAATCAGCATGGTATTACAGCAGATACTGTGCATGCAGAAATATCTATCCCAAAGAGCTTGAAGTCCAAACACAGGCAGCGACTGAGAAAACAAAACAAAATAGCCCTTCTCCTTTCATTTTACAGATTGGGTATAGAAGCTCTGAGATGTTAAGCAATTCACAAAGCTCAACACAAAAATTGCTTTTCCTGCTACAAAGGAGTATGATATCTCAAAATCCTTCCCATGCTGCAGCAAAGCAAAACCAAGATACTTTGAGAGGGGAAAGGGACATCAAAGTTACCCCTGCTCAGAACAGCTAAGACTTCCCTTGTTCATGTCCTACCTCCAAAACAGGTTCAAATCTTTGGTCGTAATCAAACAGAAGAGAATTTCTCCTGGGACCTTCTCAGCAAATGCCCAACCACAGGATTTTTGAGTATAAGGTATGTGTAGGAGCACACACACACGCTCATTCAAACAAGAAACGGCGCTCTTGCTGTGATCCGTACAGTGTTATTCCAGTTTCAACACACCCAACCTTCCTGATGAAAGAACAATTTGGCAGTTTTCCAACCCTCTGTTCCAGTAACCTACCAAAGGTAAAGTAGAAAGCCTACCGCAGAGCTGGAGTCTCAGCCTGGATCTTCTAAATCTAGTACGATGCTTTAAAAATAGACCATGCTTCCTCTTTCTTTTCCTTTTTAAGTCCTGTTTTACATACAATTTGAAAGCACTTGGAAGCATTTGAAAAGATGGGTTACCTGGGCACCACTTCCTTTCCTCTACTGCTTTTTGAAGATGCATAAAGTATAACCGCAGCTTTGCAAAGCCACGTATTTGAATATGTATCCTGGAAGATGATCATCAGATGATGTTCTCAAAGAGTAACTTATCAAAAGGAACAAAATGATTCTAAGCAATAGTTTTAAACAAAACAAAGCCAACAACAGAGAAAAAAAAATAAAATAAAAAAAGAGAAATCAGTGAGTCTTAATAAATAAGAGCTAATTATTCAGAGGGAAACATCTGAACAAGCTTTAAACCATTCTTGTGACTAATAGCTTTTCACATGCTACCTCTTCAGTCAAAGTATTATAAGCAATTGCTGTTCAACTGCTACTTTTTGTAACAACATATGGATTAGCTGAGCCAGGTATACTGGAAAAACTGGAAAATAAAAATTAACATTTTGCTTTGAGCCTGAGTCAGGAATGGCACACGACAGTTACAAGACCTGTCTAGTGGCTCGGTACCTTCAGATCTGTGATGTTTATATATAGCATACTGCAGATGAAAAAGGAAATCTGAAATTCACATCTGAGACAAAAATTGTTTATGAAAGCAAAGGTTTTCAAATCAGGTCTCAATAGCTCCACAGAAGCAACGCATATAACTCTTGCAGACTTCAAAGTGCCCTGGAAGCTTCCATCTTTCATCTGGTTCGTATACCAGCAGCTGTGATGACTGACAAGCCAGACCAGGTGATTTTCAAGAGATATTCAGATAAAATGCACAAAAATGCTTCAGGAAATGTTTATTTGCCATAGAAATCACCTTGCACCAAGTGCTGCCTTCAGGGCATTTGGATAGGTCGGTGACGCAGGGCTGTAACCAGAAGACCATCCTGGGGAACGACCCACGGTGTCTCAACGCCCTTTATCCCTGACAGAAGAGGGGATTTACGAGTGAGCGACACAGCACATGAATTACAAGATCACAGCTCAGCAGCAATTTATGCAAATCTGAAAATACATACTTTCTTAAACAGGATGATCAAGACTAGCCTGCATCTAACTGCCTGAACTAAGAATGAGCCTCTCAGCCTGGGGGTCAGCTTTGCCCCAAGGGAAACATCCCGAGGCCGATATTCACCAAGGCCAATTCTTCCCATTTTCCCTCACTGGCAAACGCTTAATGTAAAAAAAGTCACTTCCACTTCAATAAATTTCCATTTATACAATTTATCCGCATTACAGCCTGCCATCAGTGGTTCAGCATAAATTAGTTTGTGATTAAGAGCCACCTTAAGAATTAATTCACAGGAAAACCTGCATTAGCTCCCATTACCAGCACGGTTAAGCCTCCGAGAGCAGGGCAAAAGTCTGTGACAAGCTGACCAAGGTGGCAGTAGGACACATGAAGATGCACCTGATGACACAGGGATCCCCTTGCCCGTCCCCATGGCTGCTGGGGCAGAGCAGCCTCCCCAGTGGGCAGCAGCTCTGGGCCAGGGCAGCAGAGTGGCGGGGAGGGCACAGACTTTAGCAGGCAACAACTTTGCTCAAGACCACTTTTGACTGTCATGTTATTTATCTGGCATTTGCCATAGCTGGAATGCAAAGGCCTAATTTAAGTTCTCCCTGCCCCGTTCTTAAAAGTTGAAGATGTTTTATAATGGAAAAATCTTAAGATCCAACTGAAAAAAGGTAGAAATGGGATGGAGTGTTTGTGTGAAAAGTGATACAAGTTGTTGCCAAATCTTCCTCTACACTTCACTATTAGGAGTGGGGGATGTGGTACAGACCTGTACTAGCTCCTTCTCCTTGTTTCCAGCTGCTTTAAAAACTTAACTTTTTGGGCCGTATTGACTTCAGCTAACAAAATTGAGCAATTTGTAATTAAAAAACGGTTTTGTCTTTCCACCTAAGTTAAAAACCTAGAGGATATTTGATTCTTTGATTATTCTATCCAATTACTTGTCTCCTTTCCAGGGGAACAGGTGCTGCAGTCTCCTCCGACTGTGGTGCTGTTGATGCCCTAAACTCGTGCTTCTATCACAGCATAAACACATTTTGTCCCCGTGTAAATTGTTCACCATTAGCTCTGCAATAGCTTCCCATTGCTTTTGATGAATACCAGTGTGGAGTGCAACTACTGAAATAATGACCAGAGGAGAGCAAAGGTTTTCTACCTATTTGGTGTAAAAATGCTTTGAGGGCAAACACAACATTCATTTTAAAAAATCTCCCCCAAAACAGACTTCGTAAGAAAGATCTTTCAGACACCACCTTTTTCTAGGCAATGACTACATATATGCATAGTCATTTGTATTATTATTTCTAAGATTGAAAAAAAAAAAAAAAAGCAGAGTATTTCAACCTTTGAGGAGCAATTACTCAAGCCCTTAGAAAAACAACCTGGGAAATGCTCAAAATCATAATGAGTAGAAATAGCCTAAGCTCTAAGAAGTTTATCTTTGTCTCATCCACACATTCCCTCTCATGTTTAAATCCCTAGAAAGGCAGACATACAAAATGGATTGCCGAGGTTTCCGCAGAGCCCACAGTTTAATTCATTGCCCTCCAGCAGACATCTCACACCGGTCGCGTTTTGTTACCAATCCTTGGGAAATTGTAGCAGCTATTGCAGAGTGTTATTAACTTGCACACTGCTGGAAGCCTGGACATTCACAATACCCTTACATCTCCACGGCTGCACAGGAGAGCTGTGCTCTGCAAAAAACCAAAGGGCACTTGCAAGAGTATTACTTTCTACGATTGCATAAACTATAATAAAACTACAACAGCAAGTCTGTTTCATAAATGAAAGTCTGTAAGCCCCAAGCTTATACAACGTTAGATGTGTGCTACACCGTGTGCCTCGTTTAGTGATAACAAGTATGACTGTATATCAGTTTTTTCTGCTATAGTGGGAGTTTTGTAGTTCTTATGTCCTTCCTTTGAAAGTCACAGGAATACATCGCAATCCAAACTTTGATTTTTAGAGGATGAAGTATATAAGGCTGCACCCTGAAGAACTGTGGGGAAAAAAATATCTAATCCCTCCCTTTGGTTTTCAAAGTCCCATTGTTAAAATTTGGCCCTATTTAAACTTAAAAGTATTCTCTACATGCAAGAAGATGTAACCTGAAGCCACGGGAGTTCTGCTTCTAGCGCTTTCATGTACAGCTTTCTGTATCACCTTTGCAGGCCAACGTCAGCACTTAGAGCAGTCTATTACATCTACGCACCAACAGAGATTTTGATTAACTCCCTGGAAGTCCACACTGTCTCCATTAACAGTAAGGACTTGTCTTTTCAGTCTTGCCATTTAGGCCCAAGCACAGGTCTCTGCCAGTTACCCAGCTATCCTCACCTTGTTCTGCATTTTGCCCTAACACTGCCACAGCACCGTTTGCTGCTCCCAAGCTGCACAAATGCTTCACATCTTCAGACTGAAAAGGCTTTGGTCATAGTGGCTTTTGGCCCAGAAGGACACAATTATCCACATCAGCAGTTCCCAAACTGTGGTTTGTAAAGCCATGGTGACAGCTTCTTAGCACCAGCCTGCTTTAAAGTTTAAACTGTAAACTTGAGAGAAATTGAGGATTAAGGTAATTGCCTGCAGTCCAAAACGTTTGGGAATGAAAGAGCTTAAAAAATGAGCTCAAAAAATGAGCTCATCATTCTTTTACATCAGTCTCTCCACCCCTGTGCTTGGCCACCACAGCTGCAAAGTGAAGTTACAGTCCACTACAGTCCCTTCGTTTTCCCAAGTGATGGGATACCGCTCACCTGTAAAACGCCATGAACAGAGCAACTAGATATCTAAAGCTGACAGTAGCAGCCATGGTACAAACAGCTACCAATTGGTCCTGTCCCCACCGCAGAGCTGTGCCAGACATTCTTGAAATCATGCTGGGAACACATCCAGGGCAAGCTGGGTAAAGTCACCCAACACCCTCACCTCTTCATTTAGTTAGATGCCTTTGTTCAGGCTGCTGGAAACATTATGCCTTAGCTACATGGTTAAAAATAAACTTTTTCATCATCAACTCCTAGTTCACTAGAGAAAAAACCACTCCAGAAAAGCCAATACAGTCTCTGTGGTGGTACCTTCCTGCCAGCCCTTCACTGCTGGTATCACCAACTCTGTCAGTAACCACGTGCAACTCCACTTGACCACCATCCTTCCCACAGGCAGCCCACTGCCCATGCTTGCCTATAAAGCTGTTTGACCAGTGTTCGCAGTTTTCATATCCCTCCTGCTCTTTCTTGGCCTCAAAAAGTAATCTGCCTTTAGCGGACAGATGTTTAGTGAGAAGTTTAAGGTTCCCAGTAGACAGCCAGCAGGCTCATTGTATCGCCAGGGTTGTGCGACAATTTGTATTTTCACTCAACTTTTTAAAGAATAAAGACTTCTTTTGGAAAGAAGAACATTTTTTTTTTGCAAGCTTGAATGAAAAGCTTCCTTCCAACAGTGCTAGGAGAACCACAAAAAAAGTCAGCTTACTTTTCCCACATGTGTTATTAGCAGCTCTCTCACTGAAATAGTTTGGTGAACTGAAGTAGGTCTTGGTCCAATGCTCTGATTTCTTGAGTATTGTAGTATTTCAGTGAACTCTGACTCTGGGTCAATAATGCTGTCTTGTTTGAAATTGCACCCTGTGGACGCAAGACCATCTTCTGCTAATCTTTTGTTCAGTTTGGTAAGGTTGCAGCAAGGCCACTGGAAACACAGTCCAGTGAGTCCATCCTCTTTAAAGCAGAAAGGGAAGGAAGGACAAATTAGCAAAATCACTCTCTCATTCATTACTTTGGAACAAGCGATACGTAAGCCAAGAACTTCTTTTCATCTTTTGCCTTGAAAGAACTTGCAGTTAAGAAAGCGTTCCTCCCTGATGGATCTCAAAGCTTAGAAAGGAGATTTCAGTAGTATCCAGCCTGGTTATATCTCAAATAGGAGAAGAGCTGCTTTGTTTTCTCTTTCAGGAATCGCAAGACTGACATTTAAAAGAAGCTGCAGTGCACAATTAGCCAAGCACTCAGCTATCAGGATATGCCAAAACTGAGGCTTTGCACTTGACCTCCACTCCACCTTCCTCACCTCTGGGAACCAGCATTACGATGCTATTTACATAATCACAGTACTTCCCTAATACAACTGTGTGCTTTTCCCCATGCGCCATCAACTTGTGTCTATATTAGATAGGGAAGTAAAGGTCATGTCAAGGACATCCCTAGATTCACCAATAATAGACGGAGAGGGGAAAAAAAAGAAATCTGAATTTTGGAGGGTGGAAAGGATTAATTCTCACTATCTCATTTTTCTTTAAAAAAAACCACAGTGAAAACAAACAAAACAAGTAAACCCTTAAATTATAGCCAGTAATTGGAAGAAAACCACTTATTTATCTAAATTCTGGTTGCACTGAAAATTGAGTCAAAATTATTTAGTGGATATTTTGTATCTGTCTCAAGGACTATTACAAAAGTAATGCATATGCAGGTTGCTCTCCATCTGCACAAAATATTACTAAAATGTAATCTGACAAGCAGATTTTTCCTAATGCTACTAGCTTACAGTAAAAAAAAAAAAAATCTCAGTTTTCAGTGAGTTCATAAGCAGGGACCAGGGTGGGAATGACAAGGAGGGATGGGGAGGCATTTCAGTGGTGTTGCTGCTTAATGTCGAACCCTGGTGTCAAGTGGCAAAGGCAGCACGATTCAAACTGAGGAAGAAAGGGGTAAGCACACACACACAGAAGCAGAGGGGAGGGGAAAACCAGCCTAATCAAAACTAACAGCAGGATTTCTGCTCACGCTTCAAACTGAGAGCAGATAAAGCCCTTCATTTTCGGTTCTTGAAAGCAAACCCCTGGAGTCCATGTGGAGAAGTGCTCCGCAAAGAACTAGCAATCCTTTGAATTCAGTCATTTGCAGAAGAACTACCCTCCTTCCACCTCCCTGGACATTATTGCCCATGCTCAGTCATTTATTCATTAGTATTACTATTACACATCACTGACCTTTTCTTTTATACGACAAGCCCAAGCATTCACTTTTGGAGCCTGATGGTTCATTACCTGTACTCATTTTAGACGATTTCCCACCCCCTCTCTCCTCTCCTTTCAAGCTGTCTGTTGGTTGAACCACATCTCTTGAGAAGTCTAAGTATTCAAGCATTCTCTTTTCGTTAAAAGGTATGCGTACCTCCTGGCTTCATGTAGTTCATTTTAGCCTGATGAAACCACCCCCCGCGAACTTTTTCCCTGAGGCACATTCTACTAATTTAGGGTCAGCCCTTATCGGTTGGTTCCCTTATCTTGAGAACCCAGATAATATGGACAGGCATCCAGTGAGACTTAGAGGAACCTCCAAAAAGTCCAGAAAGCCCCTTGAAAGTCAGCAGGAAACTTGAACTTGACTTGTTCGGGCACTCTGGTGCATTGCAACAGTTGCAGCACATACCTTTTGGTGCCTGAATATCACCAGGGCCAGACTCACAGCAACCAACATCATACAGGAAAGAGTAACAGGGATGTAAAACCTCAGAGCATGCCCAGTGCTAAGTCAAGGTTCCCAAAACTTGTAGCAGATTATTCCGCTACTGCAGAAAGACACAACCAGAAGAGAAAAGGTACAGGCCAGATTTTCAAAAGCTCACTGGCATAATTCAACGGGGACAGGCCCTGTGCAAGCAACTTCTGCCAA
The DNA here is from genome assembly GCA_013401315.1 of Balaeniceps rex. Taxonomy (NCBI): domain Eukaryota; kingdom Metazoa; phylum Chordata; class Aves; order Pelecaniformes; family Balaenicipitidae; genus Balaeniceps; species Balaeniceps rex. Next base: position 75,828 of record VYZW01010806.1, on the reverse strand, counting down.
TGTAGCTAGCCTTTGCTCATTTCAATCTTAAGTGTCTCAAAAAGAAGTTACCAGTATCCTTGTCAGAAAAGTTCCCAAATATCTCAAGCAGGACTATGAAAGGATGCCCTGTAATTCCACTCAGTTCCAACCCAGCATGAAAACTTCAGTCTCTAAGTGCTAAAAAACTCTCAGTGCTTTAACCAGAACATATCCATCGTATGGGAAGGAGGAAATTTCACCAAACTTCAGTATGCTGCTGAAATTTGTAAAAGAAAGTAGCAAGAGTGTTTTCTGCAAGATGTATTACTTTCTGCTGGCATTTTTGCAAAAGATGGGATTAGTTTCACGCTGTCTTGCAGCATGATCAAGGGCAGTGTAAGGATAATAATTAAGTGAATTCTATTGCTAGCTGTCACAAGTGATAAATACAATGCATAATTAAACAAGCATCATCTAGACTGCCTGGAGGAAACAATTATTTAGTGCTTTCATTAGGACAGACTAATTTCTCTTGCTTTTTTTCATTACATTCTCACGTTTCACAAATCCGCTGAAAATCAACAGCTTCATATTAGCTCCTGTGGCTGCAGCTGCCCAGGAACCGCCCACTGGGAACAGACCCAACGTGCTTCACCGGACAAGTGCCCACCTTGTGAGTACAAAAGGATCTGCATCTCCAGAAGAACGCAGGTGAAAACCTGGACCAGGTTCTCCAGGCCCAGCAGCTCAAAGACCTCCCGCAGCGGGTAGTCAGAGAGCGGCAGCTCGTTGGGCCCAGGTCTCTGGCAAATGATGGGCTCGTAAACCCCATAAAACTTCAGCGACCTCCCCGGGGGCGGCAGGGGCACCTCGTAGAGGATGTTGTGGATGTAGCTCTCCAGGGGCAGAGGTGGCGGCTGCTGGGAGGTCACTGCCTTATAGAGCTGGATCAGGAACTTCTTGCAGGCTTGCATGAAGGGCAGAGGGGTGATGAGGCATATGCATTTGGAGACGTACAGTGTGTCTCTGCTGATGTCATAGGAGTTGTACCGCTGGAGCTTGGCGAGGGAAGTGGCATCGCCCTCGTCGATGCTGCTGGCCAGGGAGTCCATGCTGCACGAGGAGGAGGCACAAACGCTGCTGTATTGCTCTGCGTTGTGCATCTGGTAGAGCGTTTGCATGGCTGTGCAGATCTGCTTGCTCGTGACCTCCTCGTAGAATGTGAGCACAAACCCATATGTACGAGAGCCATCTTCTCTAGTGATGATGAACGAATGAAGCTGCGGATCTCTGTTATCTGCCTGTGTCCTGAAAGACAGCCCTTTGGGCATGCACAGCTAAGAAAAGAGAAAAGAAACAGATACAGTTATCTAAGCTACAATTTTCTTTTGTTACTTTTGCTTTACAGGCACATTCTTTTTTTCCACTGTATCATAACAAGCCGTTAATCATTAAATATAATCCCCCTGAAAAGTAGCCCAAGAACAAACAGCCTAAAACTGATGCTACTTAAGAGATAGGCATGACTGAAGAAAGAAAAACACCCTCCAAAATCACCCATCTATTAAGTCATTATGACTTATTTTCATTACTTTGTAAAATTATTTTCACTACTGAATACCCTTTGTGTCATTTACTTAAGCGTCACATAAAGACATCCAGTTTTGTCCTCATTCGCATATATTGTTCCCACAGTACTCTAAAATCAGAGAGCCAAGGGAGAATCTTATACCACTGAATTAAAATTACAGACTTCTTGAAATTCTTTGATCTTCCCTAATTTTCTTAAAAGAAAGCAAAACAATTGACTGACAGCTATTACATTTACTTTCTTCCTTAAGTGCTACAAAATAGCTTGCATTGGAAGAGGGAAGATGGGGGGGGGAATGACACCCAAAATCTATGAAAGCCTCGTTTTTGATTTACCACTCAGCAAAATCTTTTGCAGTGATTCTACTACACTGCGTGTTTCTCTGAAACATAGCCCTGGTGATAATTCGAGGCATCTTTCCAGGCATTCCTCAGGAATTCTATCAGGCATCTAATACAAAATAACAAACATCCAGCAAAACTTGTTTGAATGTGCGTCAGCATGAAACTCCTAATGTTCTAGCTAAGTCAGTATGTTTATAAATGAAGAACTAAAGCTTCCTTTGTACCTTCCATCTGAAGAAATAAAAGGAAAGAACAGAGGGAGACCCTTCAAAGGGCTCCTCCTGTTCCAAAAAGCAACACTAGAAGCCAACTTTCCCAAGGGATGTGAACCTACACACGACTGAGTGCATCCCCTAATGTCTCACCTTGACCCGGAGTAAATTCTTCTGATGGTGGAAGAGGTCAAGAGAAACAATTATATATTTTCAGGCACATCCTATCCTGAACTTCACCAGTGCACCCTGCAGAGATCATTCGACAGCCTGATAAAGCTGCTACCAGCCCACCTGGGATTTAGGCAAGTGGTCCAGACTCGCCTCACAACATGCTAGCAAGCCCTTAAGTTACCTAGGACAGCTCTTATGTATTCCTCTAAAAGGTAATGTATAGGGAAATAAGTAGCCTGTACTTAGAAGAATTTAATTCTATTGATGGGCTTTGCTGACATAAACCATGAAATAGCAGCTCGAACCATTTTTGAACAACAGCCTCATTTTAATTCAAAATGTTCAGAGTTTTTATTGAGTCATTAACAGCAGTGCCATGGTTAAGGCTTCTCCAATAAAGAAGTAGTAAAAAATACTTGTTTCACACTTTATTTAAATTTATTCTGCACAATAAATATATCTTAACCTCATTTTTTGGCAGGCTTGCTTAATAAAAATTTATTTCTAGAATGTGGGCGTTCAATGGTGGCTATAGCCTTATCAAATCCAATCAGGCCAAAATCATAGGTTTTAATCTCAACACTATAAAAGATTATATTTTCTTCACTTTACAGAAAAATACCTGGATAAGGAAATTATATGTACTGGTACAATCAAGAACAGATAAGCATCAAGGAAATCCAGATGAGCTGAGACAGTTTCAGAAGGCTGTATTAAATAAATTTCCTCCAAGACTTCATTATTATTCCCTCATCCTTTATATACTGAGTATACACACACAAAGGGACACCCATCTATTAAGTCTCAGCCACAGCCCAGCATATGCAGAATATCGACATTTTAAGACCCTGGCTGCAAACCCTGGCACAGACTGACGCTGTCATTAGACCTACATGAAGACACAGGCAAAGGCAGAGAAAGAAAGAAGATGGGAAAGCACCGAGGCAGGGAAGAACGACCAAGAGTCACTTAGGAAGCTCAGATCAAAAGGAAGGGCCTGTGCTCATTTTCCAGCAATACAGAAAGCTTCAAATTTGCAGTTAATGCATGAAAACTTTCATCTTAGTGCCTTGGACATCAATCACTTCCCATCTCGTCTGTGTTTGTCACATGCGCCACAGGAGAGTGTTGGGGAAGAGCAGCTTGGGACGTGCTGGGGGTGAAAGCTTTGCCTGCTGGTGAAGCCGGCTGACTAACGACGAGAAGGCAGTCAGTCGCCTTTATTGCATCTGTGTATAAACACAGAAAACTATCCAAGATTACTGATCAAAGGGCAGGATTTTGGTTTTCAGAGCACTTTACTATTTATATTTAAACATATCTATCAGCAGAAAAATGTGGAATTAAATCGTACTCGCAATAAGGCTTATAATCAACATGGTTTGTAAAAACCAAAAGGAAGCTGCACAAAGACAGACAAAAAGATATCAACTAATCCATACTGCATCTCTAGAAGCGATGAGTAGGAGATACCCTTTTCCTAAATACAGAGGCATGACACACACATGCTGTAATCCCTCCCTCCTTCCAGCCATCATCAGTTGCAGATACTTCCAAACCAAAGGTCCCCTTCTGGACCACTGCCCATCAGCACCAGTTCACCTCTTCTCCATTAGATCATCTACTTCACTTTTTAAGCCCTGTATAATTTTCATGTTCACAACATGCTGCGGCAGCAAGCCCCACACTCAAATTGTGCTGTGGGCGAGGGCGTGGAGAGAAAGATGCTTTCGTTTGTATTAAAGCCTGCCCCTTCAAATTATGTTGGGGAACCTTTAATTCTTTTATTTCAGTATATGACATGTTAAATGGACAATGCTTCCTTGGACTTCAGAAATATAGGCAAAGACTTATATACCTTGATGAACCAGAGGGCTAAAACAGGAGGCTTATTTCCTAAAAACTTCACTTTCCTCTCTACTGAGAACTTCAGTTTGGTACAACACATTACTTGCGGAATGGCCGCAGAAGACAGTATGTGACATTAGGCAGGGATAATCACAAAATCAGCGGGGGGAAAAGAAATACTTCCCTATTAAAGAGAACTCTATATACTTTGAAAGGGAGAGAAAACATGACTCGTAGGCAGAGTGATTTCTTGGGACTTCAGGGGGTTCTTTTTAAAGCGACAGGATGGTTTCAGAAGGTAATTGAAATTCCTTAGGCATCCAGCAAAGCCAGAGTTCTCACAAGTTAACCTTCAAGGATTTATGCATTTTCTTCTCTGAGGAAAATTGCTTCTGGAAGCTCACATAAAGCAAACACATAGGCAGAACTAATACAGCAAGGCAAGATCAGAAAGGCCAATAATTGCCTCAAGGGATTCTGTGGAGGTGGATATTACTTTAAATGATGTTTCAGATCAAAACAATAAAGAAGGTTTCCAAAAGATGATTTAAAAGACCATTAAATACTGCCGCTGTTAGTAAATTTTTTTTTCTCCAAGACACATTGCAAATGAAAGATGTGTTCTTCAGCTATTTGATTTCAGCTGAATACAGCTCAGTTCAATTATTTTATTTTAATAGGTCTCTCACTGGCTTTGATATTCCATTTTTGTCCGATAATACGATCACACTTCATGAATACTAGGTGTTTTCAACTGTAATGTGAGAGACAAATAATGCAGCAATTCCAGCTACTACCTCTTGCTGCCATATTCCTGCCGCGCACCCCCCATCACTTCTCCTCTGAATACCCCCAATTCAAAGGCAGAACTAAAAGGCATAAGTAGCCTTGGTAGTTGAGTTATTACCATCTCAACTGTACTGATGAAGCATCGTTCTGAGTCCTTCATGCTTTCTGTATGTGCAAAGTGATGTGGGGACCTGCCCAAATACTGCACCATCTCCATCAATGCACATTTGGAAGCAGAGGACAGAAATCCCCAGCTGTCAGCGGCCAAAGTGACTGATATTGGGAGTAGGCTCATCTCTGCCTTTCTATGCCTGTGCAGTGCCAGAGTATCAGCTCTCAGCATCACTGCTACTTCCAGCTCCTGGGTTTTCATGTTAAATATTTGGCACAATGCTAAAAAATAAAATTCAGTGGAAATTGAGATGAACTTTGAAGATTTCTACACCTTCACGATTGCAGAGAAGTTTCAAATGTGAACTAAACATAATTCAGACTGCATTCACAAAAGCCATTTTATTGTGGTTTTTATGTGTTCCCTATTTCTCCACCAGAGCGAGGGCCATGGGATTCTCTTGACTTCATACCCACACCATACACTGACGTTAGTTCTGGTTTGAAGTAGCTAGTATGTAGTCCTACCCTCCTCAAATATGAAGCACATCTAAACTACACTGGGCAGAAGGGCTTCCCTAACTTTCCATTTTGAGTTAGACCCGATACACAGTTTTGAAAACAGCTGGAATCGGTAATATTACTTTAATGTTATTATTACAGCAACTGTTTACTTTTAAGTTATAATACAAATAGCACTTTCTGTACTGGGAAGCTGAAATACCAGTAATCTGTTGTCTTTGTCGGGACATGTTCTTAACAAGTGCTCTGGTGCTTTTGGAAACATCCTTTGAGTATCAAATTTTGGGAAAATTTCCAGTGGATCATCGGTCTTTTAGTCGTCACTGCCCCCAACTGTTTTCTCCTCCCTCCCCTGTTCATGGGATTTAGCCACACAGACAAACTCACACCAAGTTTAGCTGGGAGGAAAGAGATGTACAGAAGATGCACTGGCGCAGAGGTGCCATCAGAAGTGACCACCCAACAAAAGCCATGGTTTAGGTAAGTTCCAGCTTCTATGTAAAGATTCCTCTCTCCCTTGCTATATGCAGCATCAAGTGGTTTTGTACTGAAAAATTTCACGTGGATATTAGTATCTTAAAAATTCCTCGGTTTGCCTCCTTCCCACCTGCAGATACGTACCCTGGGTGACTACACCCCTCTCAGCCAGTCACTGAGCTGGTGGTTAGACTTGTTTCATCACACAGTAGACTTCACTAGAACTAATGAGAGAAATGCAGCATTTTTGCTTTTTTTGTGCCTGAAAGTATTCTGTATTTTCACAATACCTCTACCTCTTCCTCTACAGCTTTTCAACCAGCATGCCTAGTGGATGCACTTAGTCCCAGCAGAAGCACCTTGTTCATCACATCACAAGAGCTGGTTGTAAACAACCCAGGAACCATGCGAGAGTTGAAGTTGTCAGAAAACAGCTTGAGAAGAGAGTTTCTCTACCTACCATGTTGACGGCATCCTGGTCGAAGGGGTTCCACTCGATGTTCTGAGGATAATGGGCCAAAACTTTGGACTTGAAGGTTCTTCTTAAGGGACTCTGGTCAAAATTCTCTCCTGCAACAAATGAAGAAATAATGACTTGTCACAGCACTGAGGCTTCAGAAAGAGCTGACCTGAGCAGCTTACTTTAACTTTGTGTTTTGTTTTTGGTTGTTTTGGGGTTTTTTTTGAAATCTGAAGGGCATTTTCACTCCCAACAGATGTATTACTTCTAAAAGAGACACAGAAAAGATACACATTCAGTCTGATCTTGCCCTCCTTCCCACAAAATCTTACTACCGTTGCAACACAGCTTCCAGCTCAGTATTTACCACATGGAAATGTACCATTAAGAGAAAAATTACTGCTGGAGTTTTATGGAAAAAGGCCCTGCAATCAGCTGAATTCTCCATCTTCCCCTGTAGCTTGAATATCTGGAGATGGCTTTACTTAGATGCTGAAAGAGCACTTTCCCTCAAGTCTGTCAGAAACTGTCTTATGGTCAAAAAAAAAAAGTATGAGCACCTCTCAGCTACTATAACTTATTCAAGGATTCATTATAGATCTTTTTTATATCACAAGACCCGTGTGAAGATTAAACATTTTTTTTTTCCTACATCAAATTTCAAGGACAGACTTTTTTCCACACAAAGAATCCAGCAAGTGCAAAGAGGAAGACTGAAATCAGACTTCAAGCAGAAATGCATCCAGTTATCAGCATACAAATAGTGTATTTCATGGTAATATTGCTAATGGCATTTACATCGTTGGATAGTCTACAATATGCACCACAGTAACCAAAATAAGACGTTCTTAAAAACTATTAATTATACTACCATCTACTACACTTTTCTCAGATATCAGGTTACTAACTTCAGGCTTCTTGCTTTAAAGACTACAGGTGGGTCTTTCCAGCTCAGTTCCTTTCTCACCTGAGAGGAAAGAATGGGATGAAAGCCTTAAGTTTACAACGTTAAATGTTTTCGCCAAACCTTACTTTGCACTCGGAGGCACCTTTTGGGACTTCTTAGCGTTACCTAGATACTTTAAAAAATATGTTACTGAAATAGAATTGGATTTCTTTTCTTTTAAAAAAATAAAATTATTTCTCTTTATACTTAAAGACAGAATCAATATTTCATTAATGTTTTTAATGAGAGGTTATTTTGGATAAAAAAATATTCGATTGCTTGGCAAGCTCTAAAGGCAATCCACCATTCCTGCAGAAAAGTTAAACTACAAGTCACTAAACTCACTAACCCTACTCTGAGGGCAACATGGACTGCGGGAGTATAATTTGTGCGTGCTGAGTTACATTTGACAATTCATCCTTCGTGCAGCTAGCAGCCTCCAAGCGATGTTGCAAAATTCACAGTTCAGCAGTTACCCGAAGGTTTCTGAGGCCACAGCCATTTGGCACGTGCCCTTTGCTCCTCGCGAAGCACAGTCTCCACAATCATTTGGCTTAGAGTGAATTAAGCCAAGGAAATTTCTGTACAAATTGATACTTGGAGGCAGCGCTTCTCAGCCTTTGCCTGGCAGAGCTTAGGGTCTGCAGATAATTGAGGGGAACACAAGAAAATGGAGAAAAACACAGTTGCAATTCACAAGGCAAAAGTTTTCCAGGCAAAGTCTTAGGAGGGTTGGAAACTATTTGCTGTATGAAACCCTTAACACCTCTCCAATGTAGAGGGCAGAACCCACGCTGTCTCTCAGGGGCTGCAGTGCCAGGGCCATCGCAGCGGCACCTGCACAACAGAGGCAGGTGGAGGAAGAGGAGGCAAAGGTCGGGCATTTCTTACACCAATGCCAGCCGCCCGCTTGGTCGCGAAGGGGAAGCAGAGGCTTATGCTGGAGCTCCCCTCTGCGAGGATGCGTGTAGGCAGGCGGAAATTCCTCGAGACGTGCAAGTCAGCTGTGCTGGGACTGCACCTCACCCCGTTGTAAGAGCCGCTGCACCGAGTGAGCGGGGCAGCCAGGTGGAGGAGAGCTAACCAGCTCTTCCAGCAGCACTCGCTTTCAAACGCATTCAGAGAACGGCTTTAAAAATCTTCTCCTTCCCAAGAGATCTCCAAGATTTTTAAGGATATGGGTAATTTTTATACAATGGCTCATTTTTAACTCATTATTTAGACACGTTGCAGTGTTATATTTTCTACTATTACGTCTGTCTCACTGATTTTGGTGGATAACCATGGGGGAGAAAAGCAAATAAGCTTCTACAAGGGGATTTTGTACTTGAGAGGAGAAAAGGTCCAAGATGATGCAAAGCTGCAGCCGTATTTCCTGGGGCAGGAATAAATGCAAATGGTAAGATGTGAGGAGCTCTGGCAGGGGAATCCAGCCTGCTACTGGAATTGCCCATGGCAAACCAGAAACCCAGCAAAAGCATATGCATCATAGAAATAAAGAGAACTGAAGGTATCAGCTAAACTGGATCAAATTAAAAGACATTTTGGAGTTTAGCTGATTAGCTCATCACATCTGCCAAGTTGGACCAGACTTGCCACTAGCTGCTATGGCAGTCCAGAGCACAAGCTCTGTGAAGATCCTCTCCATGCTCAGTTACAAAGCTCAGACTGAAGTACACACAACCAGAGACCATTACTCTCTTACAGAAAATGGCAGTAGAATAACCTCTTATTTTGGCCCAGAAGTTCTTTGAAGAGGCATTAGAGAAAAAGATATAATGTCATCCACTGATTCCTAAAGTTTCACAAAATAAAAAACCCAACAAGCAAAGCCACTAAAAATTCTCTCTCAGGTATGCACTTAAACATACTTGGAAACATTTTTAATGCTTAGTATCAAACAGTAATTAATGTGCTTGCATAATTAAATAAATATGCATGAGGTTATTTCCTAATTAGTCTTCAATCTTCGCATCTGACATAGTTTACCTTACAACTGTGAATTAGCAGAAAGGCAGATATTTGATGCTAAATTTGTTTGGTTGCTTTCTACTAAAAGTTTGCAGAGCATCCGGATGACTTCATTAAGTTCTCCACCCCTAACAGAAAGTCATTGCTGGAGTCCAAATTTCTTTAAAGGTTTCCTTTGTCATAACCAAAAAAATGTTACTGTAACCTGATTGATGCTAATTGGGTAATTTGTGTGGTTCAGAGGCACTCACCACCTCCACAGTTCACCCACCAGTGGAGCCCTTTGCAGGTTCTTTGGGGGGCACTTTTCCAATCTACGTTGTATGGGCATTTTAAAAACACCTTTTGCTTGAAAAATAGACTACAGTGATGACAGTCAACAACTAAATTGATTAATCATCTGGTATTAGCACATAACTGTAAATGGGAGTCCAGCAGCAATGCACATTAATCACATCATTTAGGTTTCTAATACTTGTGCTCACTTATAGGCACCAAAGAAGTTGGGGCAGGCTTCGCCCTGCACACTGGACGTGCTCGGGTGAGCCCCGCTTGCCACACACCTACGACATGTGAAATCTCAAGGGACGTGACTCTGTGCCCTTAGATTGAGTGGGGCAGCAAACCGCCCGGCTTTCACCTAAATAACTTCCACATGTGCCCAGAAGTGGAGCACTACACACCTGGTAGCTTTACCTATCTGTTTTTTTGTAGCACAGCCTAAGCTTGTGGTGGAGGAGAGAGGGCAGCTGCCGCAATGTGCCAGGTGCTGTCCTGCATTTAACCTGTCCTCCGGCACTAGAGCGGCACTGGCAGACACTGGAAGCACGTCAGACTGCTCAGGGGGATTTGGGAAGTAATCCTGGAAAGCTTCTCCACAGGAAAATATCCTCCTCTCTTAGTTTGGTGGCTCGGTTGCTAACCTCACTAGATAAAGCGGTACTTACTTCCAGGTTAGACCAAAAATTACATCACTGAGGATATAAGAGCAGGGAAAGCCTCGATCTTTTGCTATTCTTGTGACTGAACATCCTTTGCCTCATTTTCCTTATAAATGACCGCCCCCATCTTGACAGGCAATGCTCTGGCAGCATCTGGAACCAGTGGAGAAGAACAAGACGTATTTGCCAATAAACCATAACGATCATGAAAAAATTAGGGTTTCAATCAGCTTTTGGAAATGACCTATAATTTGTATGCTGCTGCAAATACTTGTACAGTCACTTAAATGTTAGAGATGCCTAAAAAGTTTTTTTTATGAAGCACAAGCATTGCTTTATGAAATCTGGCTTTCCAAAACCAGCAGTAACAATGTTATAGTAGGCTGACAACATGGATTCATTTTGTCCAGAAAAATAAATGGCACAAATAACTTACCTTTGTAGAGTCTCTGCAGGGTTTTTGTTTTACTACTATGGTGGTTTTAGAAAATAATAAATTAAAAGGTAAAACACACACACACAAAATACAATTTTCTCAATCAGTGATCACAAGACAAAAGAGAAGAGCCAAGAAACCACACTGGAGTGAATCGGTCAGTCATTAGCTCGAAGGGACACAACATCGCACTCTCCGTACAAAGCTGCCCCCAGGAAGCCAGGCAGGGTAAGCTTTTAGAGGTGACACAGAATTTAGGAAAGAAACAGTACAAGGATACGACAGAAAGCAGCCCTCATGTCAGGGTGAAATGTCATTGTTTGGCCAAACTAGCAGGAAACACCCCGACTCTCACCGAAATGAGATGCGAGACGTGGAACACGACACCCAGCTCCACACTGACAAGCAGCTGGAAGAGAACCACAGGGAGCAAAACCTTGGCAAACATGAGGGAAGGGATCTGGACCGAAGGGTACCTGGTATTATCAGCTCTTAGCCTTGGTAGTTCTGAACTGCTGAGTCACACGTGTCAAATAAAATTTATTCAGCTGTTATTCTAGGCAAACAGTGAACTTTCATTAAATTTACTGTGTGCTTATTTATATGCTTGCTTGCTAGCTTCCAAAACAGGTTTAGCAAGGCACATTAAAAATGAAGCAAGTATCAAATGCGAATTGAATCCATATTCTAAAATATTAATGGCCAGATAACAGTACTATGAATACAGACAGAAACATCGTATTTGATGCGTGGTACCCACTCAGGCAAACAGCACATCTCATAGGGTAAGCTGCCTATCAGAGGCAAATTAAAAGCTTGGTTTTGAATGGACTCCTTTTGCTTTCAGGATATTTTCAAAAAAATCATTCAAGTATTTTTCAAAATTGTGTAAAATGTGTCAGATTCAAGTTCCATTTCAATTGGATACTACACCGTATGTAACGGTACTTTTAAACAACTTGCACCTTCCCTTAAAGGCACTCATTCTTAAAGAGATCTTTAGTTTCATGTTAAAAGCAAATGGTGAAGTGATGGGTGCTGGATCAAGAAAAAACATGCTAATTTCATTTCAAAATGAAAAGATTTCTCAAAATTAGAAAATAAGCATCTTCTGTGTTTTGGATGAAGGATAAAATTACTAGGGAAATGCAGCTATGGTTGTGAGGTTGTCAGTCATGACAGCTTTCATATGAGCGATCATATTTAAAAATTTAGTGATCTTGAGGTTTAAGCAGATCTGTTTTAATTATCACAGCTAGAGAGGCATACAAAAATATGTACCAAACAGGCAGAGGCATCCTCTACCCACACCCTCTGGTCCAGGGAATGCGAGCTATCTATCGCTCCTTCCAAGCTCTGGAACGTAGACAGGAATGCTTGTGACCACAGAAATAAAAATATCTTTTATTCCTTTAGAGGAGCATACTGGGAGCACGACTATGCACAGTACTGCACCTCATGGCGACAACCTCTTTGATAGCTATTTCTAATTAAAAGTGTTCAGCACATCCAGCTATGTTCTTTCCCTGCAGACAGAACTTTGTTAAGCATTGGATAACCAGATGACCCTGCAAGGGAAGCAAGTAATGTACAACGTGCAAGTGAGAAAACAAAGTGGGGACAGGAATTATAGTGCTCGGCTGGGGAGCAACTAAGCTGTTAACTGTCAGGTTCAGGAGGCAGTTAGTTTAAGTAGTGCAGAAATTGTGCTCTGCTGCTTTTCTTCCGTGCCTCACCGCGACACCAAAGCGGCAGTGGTAGGCTAGACAGTGTTCAAGGACATTAACTCAAAGGCATTATTTCTCACAACGTATTCTCATAATCTTACAGCAGAGGAGGGAAATTATATGAAAGGAAGGACTGGGACAAGGCAGGCAAAACAGTTTTCATTCCAAAATGTTGAAATCTAAGTTGTCTGTAAGATGGTAGTAGCTTTTGGAGGGGGGCAGGCGGGGCGAGCAGGGTCTAACCTACCTCTTGCATGTCAACATGTAAAGGACCATATTTAAGCAGGAAGCCATAGGGGGTTGTGTACCCTATCAATACATCTATATGATTTGGCTTTTTTGGGGGAGGGGAGGGGGGGTGTCTGTGTGGACCTCACTAATATTGCTATTTAAATCTAGACTGCAAAACATGCTTCCTTGAGGTGTCAGGAACCTTTGGGTCTCTGTAGCAGAAATTGGTGGAGCTGGACCTTCCCTTTGTCCACAAATCTACATAACTAAGCCCAGTTGGATTTCTTGATAAGTACCCCCTAATATGGCCTCACGCAAGGTATTATTCAGTCTTTACCAAGCACACTAAGATCTAGAATTTGTATATCCACCAATGTACCTGACACCACTAGTGGCATTTTGTTGGAGAGGGGAAGCACATCTGCCAAGAGAGCTTCAAGAGAAAGACTAAAATTTATCAGATATTGATTTAAATTAGGTAAAAGAGTGAAAAAGTTGAGGATTTTTGGTTTTGTTTTTAAACTCTGATCCTTAATTTGACTCACGGGGAGTTGGAAGACAGAAAATAAAGAGAGAAAGAGGGCCTGGTGATTTTTTGGTCCTTAACGCCTTTTTACCTGAGGTTTTGTCTGCAGTATCTGAGCTCTTGCCATGGAGATCTGCTTCTAGCCATTTGTACAAGACTACACAACATAACAAACAGAGATAAAAAAAGCAATTATGAACAAAATGAAAAGATATACAAATATAGTGGGGAAGGCAAAAATGTGAAGCAGACATTAAACACTCCCCCTTGCAACCTCTCTTCCCCCCACTACTGCCAAAGGGTAAATCCACGTGATAAATAAAACTCTCCGTGAGTGTATTACTAAAAGGTGTTGAACGCATTGACAGACATTGTAGAAATACTTGTCAAAATTAGTAACAAGATTACATTCTCAGTACTTCAAACAGCATGCAGCTGTACAGCTTCCCTATTATGAAAGACAGCTTTGTTCATATATTGAGCCGTTCCAGAGCCTGTGAAACTCAGGGGGAAAACCCACCAGTTCTTTAACTGGTGTTGGACTAAACCCAAGAGGTTTTCTTTAGTATTATACTGTTAGCCATGTTGTTACACCTTTAATGCTGTCCTGCATGCCATTTCCAGGACTTTCTAAAGTTGCCCAATAGTTCCGTTCATCATTTCTGTCTCATAACAGGGTGTTTTTAGACAAAGATTTGAATAAATAAGCTATGTTTATAACTTGGATGAACAATTTTAATCTCTTCCAGTAACAGCTACCCCAATAGGTACTGGTAATGGAAGAGCTTCCAAAGAGGTTTCTTCCAACTGGTTTGCTCATCTCCTACAGAAAAACAAAAATGTTTTCACAAACACATGGCGTTCCTTCGTCAAAAAAGTGCCATTCGTATGCTACGCAAAGGCATTACGCAATCCTCCTCAAGTTAAATCTGTTTTTATAAACGCAGAGGGTATATTAAAGCTGCAATACCATTGACCTCTCTGGTCATTCAGTTTCTAGGTGTAAATTCAGAGTATTTCCACCACGACCTCCTACTTGAGCTGTTAATCCAGGCATGAGTTCAGGGGACCCAAATAATTCTGGGCTGTATTTTCTGGGAAGGCAGCCCTCGGCAGAGGGCACAGGAGCTCTTTCGATAAAGATTTTTAGATCTGAATTTGTATTTTAGGATAATTTTCTCATTTCTTTAGGAGGCACCTGTAGATAACCCATATTCAAGTCTGCAGGACAATGTTTTTCTACTCCAGGTGACTTAAGCTATTTCATTCTACTTTTGAGCTGTTTGAATTAAAAAGCTGCATAAACATTTAAATTAAAGGAAATGAAACAAACAATTGCCTACTGATTTTCTGGGAACACATTGTCAGAGCATTCATTTAATATCTTGATCCAGAAGAGCACAATCTCTGCCACAATCAGGACTCCAAACTCTCCCGGTTGACAGCAATGAGCCAAAGCTGGCGACTGCCCCATACCCACAGTGCCTCTACAAGCCTCTCTGCCAGGCTGCCCTCGCAGCTCTCCCCAAAAGTCTTTTACAACATGATCATTCAAAGGGAATTTGGCACCGAGCTTCCACGGTTTTAGCCACCACCTCTGCAATAGGAAGAGCAAAACGGAAAGACGTAACAGCTCGTGAAGGGATGCGCAGCCTGATGCGCCAGGACAGGTTCTGGTTTTGCTACCCGTTTGAGGATTTAAACCATTTATCACCATCAATGGCTAAACAGTCAGAAGTTACATAGACTCCTGCACAGGAACTCAAATCGCAGAAGATCATTGACAAAAGTGATACAAATATAGAGCTACGAACACTGCTGTGCAGCCTGATTCTTTATACAAACACAGTGTAATGGAATAAGACTATTGCCACAAACTAACTACACTTAGAAAAGGCTCAGTATTTCAACAATCCTTTTAAAAAGGAGATTTGTTCACCTAAGAGTCATTGCTCAAGTCTAAATAAAAAGGCTAAAAACTAACGTGAGCAGTTTAGTTTGCCATCATCCCTTCCTTCTGACCTTGATTAAAATACTTACTCTCTGCATACAGAGTAACATTATACAGCACCGACACTGTCAGCTTCTTAAAATAGCCCCAGTCCCAGCTGCCAACAGACCAGACATCCCACTACACTAGCAAACAAGTATGAATTACACCACCCCTTTTACATAAAATTGCATTATAATCTTGTAAAATCCAAAAAGTCATGGCTTAAATTATGTCAGTTCGGGTGATTTTTTGCAGTGGGGTGGGGGGAGTTTAATAAACAGGTACTGGAGGCACATGCTCCTACACAATTACCTTGGGGTCTGGCCCCCCAAGGCTGGAGCAGATTAGGAGGCAACAGGGGAGCAGGTATAAAACTGGACCTATACTTACAAATATAGGGAGTTATTTGTACCTCCGGCCTTTATTTTCTCTAGAAATCAAGGTGTGTGGAATTCACTCATTCTGTTTGTGCTGCCACGCTGCCTTTCCAAGCATAGGCTCCTGATCCACTGCTGGCAGCATGCGGAGAGTGTGCCCCAGAGATCCTTCATCTACACTGTTCGTATACAGCAAGTGGCAAGTTTTCTTTTTTATTGCGTTTTTATATTCAAATCTGCTGTGCATTTTGAATACTTGATATGGAATGAATGAGCATTTTTACTAATAGAGAAAACAATTCAAGGAATAATTAGAAGTTCATTTAAATTTAAGTTTCATACATCATTATTCTTAAATTGCCTGCTAACCTTTCGGTTAGTTACATAGCAAGTGAGTAATATAGGTAACCATAAGAAACCGAAGGGTCTGAAATCCATCTCTCAGTTCCCAGAAGAACATTAACGATGGCAGAGCAAAGAATCTTCAACCAAGAGCAAGACACCAGCTCAGGTCCTTAAACACAACAGGATGCCAAAGCCCGTACGGCGAGGGGATCCCTGGCTTTGGAGCAAGAGGCACCTGCCCGCAGGCTTCGGCTGAACTGCCAAGGAAGAAAAAGCATTTTTAGATGCCATCACATCCTCCGTGAAGTTTGGACGGCTTCGTGCTCAGTGCAACACCTGTTTCACATGTTCACCTCCCTCCGTGGACTGAACGCAGAATGAGGTTATCCACTCACGCCTTTTGCACAGGACTCCCTTTCACGCTTGTGCCTTCTACTCATTTACAAGGGCAAGATCAAGTTCAAATGTACCCAATTTCTGTGTTTAAACATGATGCTGCATTCTCAGACTGGTTTTGGAAACACACAAGCATAATTTTCAATTCAAGTGAATCTTAAAGCAGGTTTTGTCCTCTACTCCCCTGGGACAGAGGTAGCACAAGAGTCTTGTCTTAAGATCGGCTTTACTACAGTTGGTGTTTCTGGAGATGAGAAAAAGGGGGAGGGGAGGGAGAAAAAAAAAAAAAAGAACAAACCACAAACAACCAGAACTTGTCATCCTAAAAAAATCCCTGTATCATTACTGTTTAGGTTTGTGTGCAAGAATGCAGGAAAGAAAGGGGAATTTTTCAGTAAATTTTGCTTTGGGGCTTTTTTAGTACAAGAACAAACAGCTTTATTTTCATTCTTTATTTTTATAATGACAGTACATTGAGTTACCTTTTAAACCAGGCTGTATTAAGATAGATTTTTTTAAACCACTCTGCAATGCACATAAAATCACGCACCGATATTAGTCCCCCTTGACTCATCAGGGTGGCAAGTTTCAGGTGTTCTGTTACTTGAAGTTAGAAGCAGTTTCACCAAAGCTGCGTTTACACAACAGCAGAGTGTGAATAAATTCACTGATAACACCTTCTGCCACCGTAATTAAGCTCGATTTGCAAATCAGTACAGAAAAGAAAGAAGCTTAATTTGGCCTGGACCATTTTCAGCACTAATCAACTTTGACATAAACAGAGCACTAAGATGCCTGTCCTGCAGCTCAAATAGTCAGCTATGCCTGATGTCGGATTTTGCTTTTTGGCAACTTTCTTTTTGCCTGTCTTGCACAAGCTTAAGGCCTTGGTTCCCCGGACTTAGCACCATTATGCTGGGCAATAGACTTTTCTGGTTTAAAGGAAGCCCTTGCTTTCTGATGTCCCCAAGAGCTGTCCCTTGATGTGCTGAGCCACAAAGAGGATCCAAAGGACTCGTGGTTGGTTTTCTATCGGCCACGCAGAACCCAGCCTATGAAACTCGGTCTTCTGCATCTATCAGCACTCTCCAGAAGGAAGCTATTCCCAGTTTCTGAAGATTTTTCTTCTTCAAACAGCACAATCCACAACGCAACAGTGGCACTCAAGCAGACAACTTAAAACACCCTGGGCAGGGACAGCCCCTTCACACTCCTCGAAGAGCCAGCCCACACCTGCGAGGTTATGACAAATGGTTTTATCAGTGGGACAAGAGGTGGATTTAGAGAGGGTGGACCCACAGTTAGGTCCTTACTGTATTGAGTTACTTTTTTTGCATAGCTTTTACAAGCACAGCGTTACAGCAAGGCAATGCTCGCCTGTCAAAGCTGCAGCCGCTAAGCTTTATGAAAACCTAGTTATATGTGGCTTTGATGGGAAGGAGATCCGGCAAAGAAAGAACTTTGCTTCTTGTAGCCAGGAAAGGTCTTTCATCGGCATGAAGTAGAAACACTCCCTTGTGTTGCACAAACTGATTTTGTTTAGGGGTTTTTGAGAAACTGCTGTTTAAGCTGCTGCCAACAATTAATTGTCCTTATGACAGTCTCCAAGAGCCGGTCTTCCACCAGTTTTCAACAACTGAATCCTTTTAGAAAAAGAAGACAAAAACTTTCCACACATTGAAAAGTCACAAGCACCCGCAGGCAAGGTTTGAAGTTACCAGAAGCTCCCAGGTGGAGAACAGTGGTGAGCAAGAATGAAGATGCGGGCAGACAAGGATCCGCTGCCCACACAGCCATATCGGTCCTTAGAGCTGATACTTCCACTTAAGAGCTATCCGAGAAACCATTTCAGTTTGGAGATTGCTCTCAGATGCTTCAATGCAGGTGTACTACAATAACTGGAGATTAGCATATTGCAAATGCTTCTACTGTAGGTAAAGGTGCCACTGAAGGAACAAGACATTTATCCAACATGCTGGATGATGCAGTTCTTATTAGCTCTTGAAAAAACAACAATGGAATTTTGTCAACTAAAAATGTTAGAACATTGTTAAGAGGCAAAAATACCATCATATTGAAAGAATGATCAGTTCTTGTAACTATTGAGTTAAAATATCTCTTCTGCCATGAACATTTTTGCAAGAACCTACATGTCTTGGTCAACACCACCTGCATTTAGAAACTGTTTGAATATCAGGCTGCTGCCAGTGAGTTTACACAAGGGATCATTAAGAAGCCATCAGCGCACAGTAAGTGCACATCTAAGCCACATGAAAAATATTCTCCATGCTTAAGTAAACCATGACTGATAGATACAGCTTTAGTTTTTTTCATTGCAGCAGAGCTCTATATGTTCCAGACAAAGCATAAACAACCAGATTTACGCTTCATCACTACTGACCATTTTGTGACCAGTTTCCAAGTCTACTGAAAATACAGAAAGCTGAAACCAGGACTCAATCACCATGCCACAGTAAAGTGTCAGGATTCAAATCCAAAGGTGTGGACCAATACTAATTTCGGGATCCAAACTAGACTCCAGATGGAAACTGAAAGCACAGCAGTGTTTCTACCATGCCTCTAGATTTAGTTCAGATTCCTACAAAGGGGAGCCCAGAAACATAATCCTTTGGCTTCCCTTAACGCCTTGGAGAGTATTAGGTGCCAAAGCATCTTTGTAAAGGTGGACCTCCATTGAGAAGGCCAGAAAAATAGTTGTCTCTGGGTTCAGCTTGCAAATGTCCCTGCACCTCAGACCCTTACTACTTCCCTTGTTCCGCTCGCTCCCACAGACATCTGGAAATGGAGGTGATTCTGCAGGTGCATTCCTAACCTTCATGCACCCCAAAAATACCACTTCAAGGCTTCTATCAAATTTAATCTCCAGTGTATTTCAGGGTTGCCCGCTCTCCCAACAACGCATCCTTAAACCCCAGGATACACCTTCCACTGTCATCAACAAGATCTCTTAAAGAACCCAGGTAAAGTCCCACAAGCCAGGCAAAAAGGGTCAGTGCAAAGGGCTCTGTATCTTAAAAGTATCTCCTTTGCCAAAGCCCAGCAATGAAAACCAGTGTCTTACACCCTCTCCCCTCAATTTCCACTGCCACTCCAGTAAAAAGCCCTCTGTAGAGCAATAGATACCCATGTAAAAACAATAAATATTTCTGGATGTTTTTAGACCCTAAAGGTAAAAAGACCGTGGAGAGCCACAAAAGGAATAGAGCACATTTCCTGGCCTGAAACAGGGTTGAAAAGAGCTGGTGGGACTCTGAAAGAGGAGCTGAAGAAATGCACAAAAAGTTGAGTAAGAAATTGAAGTCCACTTCCACCCCAAGTGCACAGTTTGCCTGCTATTTTAGTGCCCTGCTAGTAGAGATGGAAGCAGCAGAGAAGACAGATCTAAATAACCCTAAAATTACCTGGCATTTAAGCAAATGTTTCCTCTTTACCACTAATCCACTTATCTTTTAGTGCCTGGATCCCAGGTTGATTGGTACATTAAGAATACATAGGTAGAAGGCATGTAATTGCTGCTCTCATTTTTAAATAAGCGTGAGTTGTCTCTGACTACGGAGAGGCTAATTCCAAACTGAACTATTTAGAGCCACCCCAAACAGACACAAGAGCCCTCCTGGCCATTGCACACATCTCATGCAAAATCAACAGGAGTTATGTTATGGTATTTTACATTTTTCTTTCACATAAAGGGGAATTTTGTGGACTTAAATAGAATGCTTCACATAATGGAGCAAGCCATACCATGCTGTTTTGGAGACCTCAGTAACTGTTCCAGCATACATTAGAAACGGAGTATTTCATACTGAGCAGATCAAGGCTGGATTAGGCACCATAGCTGAACAAGCTTTAGTACCTACGGTCTCTGTGAGTGTACTAAGGTCTGGGAGGTCTAATAAATACAGGGAAGTGCATGCAAAAGGAAACAGAATTAACAAAATGTACGGGTATAGCAACACGACTCTGAAAATGATGGTGTCTTGGCGTGACAATGTGGGACAGCTAAATCTGAGCATCCAATTACAGAAAACAAGAGCATAATCATTTTGCATGGAGAAAGAAGTTATTCCTTCAAATCAAGACAGGAGAGAGTCATTTATGGTGAGTAAGGATGGGTTTCAGTAGTCCCCACTCACATTCCCTACCAACTAAAGAGCATTATTCTGTGTAAGAGAAAGCACACATATCATGTATTCACAACCATATACATATGCACGCTCCCCCTCTCCCAAAGAGAGGGGGCTGGCAGGAACGCTCCCTTACAGATTCAAAAGCTGCCCCCTGCACCTGGGGCTCTTCCCAGCTCCCAGCTTCCCAACTCCACAAAACAGCCCGAGCAACAATAGAGATGGTCCTCAAACCTGGACACCAGCTGGCTCGTAATTCCTCGCAGTGCTGCGGTAGCATCAGGAGTTCCTGCACCACTCCCACGGGATTAGAATTCCCATCTCAAACCAGACAGGATACACACATGCCAGATTAAAGAGACACAGGCATTTGCCTATCTCTTCGGGGTTTGACATGTTTCTGGTGATTTATTCTGCAACATGCAAATACACTGAGAACATCCCTGATGGGTACGTCCTCAACGCAAAGGTTAACAGGTCTCTGTGTGCGTTGAATTAAATATTCACATTAAAGGAGCAAATTTTTTTATATACTTACACAGGAAGCACAAACAAGAGGAAAGACCCAAACTATAAATATTTGTGACATCAAATTATGCAGATCTCAGCAGTTACACAGCTGTTAGCAATAAACTAAGCAGAGGGTAGCTGAGCACAAGTATTACTGGCTATTTGCTTAACTAAAGCCTGCAGTTTTATTATCAGGCTGAAAAAAATACCTTCTTGTAAAGGGCTGTAAGATGATTCACTAATACCAGACTACCACAGACTATAATGAATATTTCAAGGGCTTCACACGTATCCAGAGAATCAGTCCAACGGGGCTGGTCTCCAAGTCGGCACAAGAACAGGCGGGGCGTGTGGGGAACAGAATTCCCCTTTGAAAGCAAAAAGAGTATGTATGTACACCAAACTAAAGGAATCTGAGCACTCACATACATCCTACAGCTGCAAATTCAAGGGTTATGAAAGAATCACACAACATGCAAACTTCTAGCTCAGCTTATTTATAAGCCAAAACAACAAAGCTTCAAAAATACACCCCTTTTGCCTCTGAAGAAGGCTGCTTGTTAAAGTAGGACTCCACCCTGGGCTTTGAATTCAGCAATGTTTATTCTGTGTTTATACCAATATAACAGCCTGATTGTGATTTAATACGGAAATACAAAACTTCAACCTGAATCTGTATTTCGTAGCATTAGAGTATCAATTTATAAACAGCCTGAGGAACCAGGTATTTTAAGTCAGCTATAAAATTATTGCAGTACCAGTTCTGGTGGTGCTTCTGGTTAACCCCTTCCCAAATTAATCCTTTCCCAAAGAAACATCCTTTTGCCACCTATCCCAAAGATCTGAACTCTTTGGTGTGTTTATCCAGGTATCTCCCTTGCCTTTTCTGCTCCTTTTCTTATACATGTGCTTTCCAGCAAAGCTGGTTTAGGTTGCAGGTGAGCGCTGAGCCCCGTTCCATTCAGGTCAGCAACACTTTCCACTTTGCAGTGAGGGTGGAGGATGCCCTTGTAACAATCCTGCAACGGCGCTATCCCGGCACCTTCCCACCTCTCCATCGCTTCTTCCATGTCTAAAAAGATGATGGATTCTGATGCAGTCTGCAGGGGTAGATCTTGAGCAGCTGACTTAATGGCAGCAAAACCCAAGCCCTGTATGGGTAAAGCTCCTTCTCCAGTTTAGATCGAAGTGTGATCGCCCAACCCAAATGATAACACACAGACTCACATGACTCTGCAATAGTCATCCAGGTGGACTCTCTGACAGAGGTTTGCACTTTCTTAGGCAAACGACAACATTGCTTCATCTCCCTGAACCGTCAGGGCATGTCAAAGAAGCCATGCAATCAACATTGTCTAAAATAACTTATGTTTCCTAAGCCTTTTTAGTTTGTGCTTTGAAAATGCATTTAATCACAACCTTGTGTCAACCTGTAGAAGCAAAAGCACTTATTTCAATACATGTTCTGTCCTGACAGAAGGTCAGCTTTTCCCTTTCCCTAACATTTCTTTTACTTCACATTTTGGAAATAGTGCTCTTTTGAGAAAGATCATATCCTATGCGATTGTAGTACAGTAAGCAAACTACAGCAGAAGTGTATTCCAAACACAAAATAACAGAAAGTTTTTCAAAGGTACCCAACAGAAAACTTCTGCAGTGGCTTCTAAGAACAATCTCTA
>VYZW01010806.1:15292-53066 GCA_013401315.1 Balaeniceps rex | reverse complement strand
GGGGGGGGGGGGGAGGAGCAAATTGCATAAGTTTTTCTGCAGCTTTAACCTCAGTGGCTACACTAGAAAAAAGCTGCAATGAATTATTTCTTAACATCAAGCCTGTGTCGCCTCAGCCCCACACAAGTCCCAGGTTGTAACTTGGTCATTGCTACTCATCTGCTGCATGGCCTGGCGAGCTGCAGGCTGGCAGCCCATGGGGCAGGTGCTCCGCAAAGCCGCAGACACCCAACAGCAGCAGAGATGCTTCAGGCACCGCAAGCAGCTCCCGGCTCCTCCTCTCACCTCTCCTTATTCCCAGCCCTGCATCCAAGCTTTTGGTTCACCAGCTCAGGCGTTTCCAATGGGGAACTGCACGGGTGAGCTGAGTCAGCTGAAGGATACCTGGGGGAGGGATGGAGCGATGAAGAACAGAGGGGAAAGCACTGCTTTCCACCCGCCAGCTGGATTCGTCTTTCCATCCAGTTCATCACATCTGTATAAAAACTGTAGGAGAGTGGGAAATAGTAGGTGAAGGAGAGCAGGAGGAATGAGGACTGCACACGCTGGCACTACTACCCAGAACAAGGGAATACATTCAAAGTCCAACAAAAAACACAGTGCCTCAAAACCGGAAAAAACGAGCTGCACATCTACAAAATGAACTTCGCAGCACCAGCCCATCTAGCTCACAAAGAGTACAGGGAAGCTGGGTAGTACAATAGTTGTGCACTACAGCAAGAAGCATAAATATGCATGTGTAATTTTTTTTTTTTATATTATGTAATTTTAAGCAGAAGAAAAGTTTTTGCCCAAAGCTTTCCCCCCCCCAGTATTATTCAGAAAGCAAAACTCCCAGGTCAGATCACGAATTTGGAAGTTGCTGCGCCTCTGGACATTTCAAGTCCAAGCTGTCCCTTTCTTTAAACCCCTGGTCTATGCAAGCTGTACGTGTACAAAACTTGAAACCCACACATGGTCCTTAAGATGGAGAAAGTAGCTGCAGCAGGTCAAATTTTCTTGAAGAGCCCTTCTTCTCAAAGATGAATAATTAATTCCCTGACAACCAGAGCAGCTATGCGCTTCTCACAGGATGCCCTGAGGCAGAAGAGGCAGCAATGTACTGCAGGGCACTTCAGCTCCTCCAGGACCAGCTCAGGAGTTGCTGCAGGGTAACCTGCACCATGAAAAAGGGGGTTTCCAGCTGGGACATCATGCAGACAGGCTCGACAGGATTTCAGCCTTGTTTCATCTAGTGCTTCCTCTACAGGCTCAACTCTGTCTAGAACATCAAGGTGCCTCTCTGGTCTATAAGGTAGACCTTTTCCTGTCTTAAAAACACTACCTGTTGTTTCCTCTCCCATCTTCTCACAATTTCAAAAAGGTCACCAAATGCAAAAATACCCTTTTAGTAGACAATCATGACATTTGGAGTTTTGTACAAGGGGGGGAGAGAGAGAAAACCAAGATGCCACAAAACTAAGAAGAGATTGGTTTAACATTACCTGTGCAAGTTCCATAAGAGCATTAGAAATCGAGAAACTGAGATCTGGACAGGAGGGGAGCCCTGGACATGTCAAGCAAGCAGGAGAGCATGGGTAAGCAGGTAGGACCTCAGACCACAGCACTAGCCATCACAGGGAACATCAAATCCCTTCCATGTTTGTCAGGGACACAGGATCTGTTCAAACAGATTTGCAGAGACAGTCGCGCCGCTCTCTCCTGAAACGCAGTTTGTCATCACCAAGGTAGGAGTGAAATCATTCCAGCATCCCTTTAGCTGCCATCTGTGCTCCCACAGGGAGGGGACTCAAACTTGTCAAATGCCTTGAATTAAAAAGAACAACCTCTTGCATTAGAAATAGTAAGAGACGGCAATTTCAGGGTGACAGCCTGAAGCCACTGGCCGCCAGCAGAGCATATGAGACCTATCATTAGCATGAACATGGCAGGTAAGATGTTGCTAAAGATGCCTAGGAAAAAGGAAAAGGAGAAACCTGAGAGGAGACGTGGTCTGCACGGCACAGTCCCATTTGCCCTGCAGTGCAGGAGGCGGGAGCGATGAGGGACCAGATCCTCCCCAGCCCTCCCCACCTGCAGTGAGGGCAGAGCTCCCACACCAGCCAGGTTTCTCTCACCCAGGACTGGCAAAACAACCCCAAAACACCACCAAAAAAAAAAAAAAAACACCAAAAAATCTGAGATACCAGAATTGGAGAGGTTCATATATATTTTCCACACACACACGGGGGGACCAACCATTTCAGTGACTATTCAAGAATGTGCATTGGAGGCTCCTTTGAAAGCCCATCCGTTTCTGTTAGTGCCTAGCTGGAAAACAAGTTTTCAAAAAATTAGGGGTTGGTTTGTTTGTTTGTTTTAACCTTTTACTCCCACTTACGAGTATCCCCCAAAGCATTTCACCTCCCTTTAAGAAAGCGGTGTTTCAGAAAGCACTGCTGGTAGCCGATACTCTTCTGCCTAATTAATAACCTCACACCCACCAAATGCTCCACGTTGTCAAGACACCGCCCAAGGAGACCTCGGCAGATAGGTCATACAGGCTTTACATGAGCTTTGGTAACACAGTGCTGTATCTTGTCCCACCCTCATGCCCAAAGCAGCGGCAGTCTCACCAAGATCCCCACCGGAGCTCACATATGAGTAAGCACAGGGCAAGGCTGGGGACTTTGGTCCCTTCTTCACCGACGCCTGATGGACTTTTCTAGCAATGAGAACACTCAGAAAGCTGCTCTGTTCCTGGGTCTCTGTTCACTCACCTCAGACAGGTTTGTTGCTAATGATTTTTCCTTAAGAAGGAGGATTTCTTATCTTGCGTAGCTTATGTAGCATCTTAGACCAGAAGGTCTGCTTGCTGCCCCTATATGAGCTTCCTAAACAACAAAAACACGCTTAACATGTGGCAGGGACACAGTTCAAAAGTCCATTTGGGCTTAGCTTTGTACTAGAAAACAGTTTTGATGTGTAAATTTAGGCAGACACAGATTGACCTAGAAGTTTAGGAGGACGACAAGGCATTTAACCACATTTTATGTGGTTATACAATGAACTGTTATAGCTACAGTCAGAGAAGGGATGACTAATGCTGAGCAGATACACAAACAGACGGACCCCTAACAGAGTCGGAGAGGAAACTGGAGAGTTTTAGGCGTAGGATCATCCAAAACATGTACCTGTGAAAGCAGGGGGATCAAGATTGAGGGGATCAGAATAATCAGGTCAGAAAGGACCCCTGGAAGTCATCTGGTCCAAAGCAGGGCTGACTTCAAAGCTAAATCATGGTGCTCAGGAGTGAGACAAAAATAAACTTCAGGATGAAAAACTGCAAAGACAATTCAATAGCTTTAGGGAGGGGAGAGCAAAGTAAGACATCAACATTTCAATGTCTTTGGAGCAAAAAGCTTAAGTTGGGATCTCTCTGATTTAATGCTTTCAGTGCAAACCAGGAGGCACTCTTGAACCTGCAGTGTAAATAGCAGGCAGGAAAACAGAGACTGTGAGGCATCAGAGCTGTGAATCATCCCTTGCCAAGCCTCAGGTCTTCTCTCAGAATTATTTCCACCTCCGAGCCTTCATATTGTTTAGTACTAACACATCTGTTACTGTATAACATACAACTAGCAGCAGCATCACTAGCATCATCTTTTGGCTGGAGACCACACACTGAACTTACTCATTCCCCGCCACCTTGCCTCTCCAGAAGAAAGCCCAGCATGCTCAAAGGCACCACCTCTATGTCCTGGATATTACAGCTCCACGGACACTGCACCTTCTCCTGGCTTTCATATTTATGGACACATACAGCAAATCATGCCCATTTCTTTTTTTGGCAGTTGGCTAGGGACTTTCACAACAAGAAGGCCCAAGAAAAATACTCCGTACCGTTTCGGTGCACAGCTGCATCCCAGGCAGGACTTACACTAATCCCTCCTGAACAGCCTTGTTGCTCTTGCCTTGCTACAGGGCAGCCTGCCGCAGCCCTCCTGACATCGGTTTAATGCTGATTAGTCCCGACACAATTCTGGTGCAGGCTTCCTGCCAGGCAAGGGAATGAACAAAATCGGTTTGCACACAGGCCAGACGACAGCTGCAGTCACTCCAGCTCAAATCTATTGAATAAGGACCCTTTTCTTGTTTACCAAGATGAGGCTAAATTAGCCCAGCATGAGACAGAAGGACAGAGCAAATCCTAAAAGCCAGCAATGCCAATCTGCTCTGAAGGTGCGAGATGCAATTTGGTCAGGCCCCGTCGCTTGAGCTCAAATAAGCCACGGGAGAAGCATAAGCTTTGTGTAAAGTGACCCCCACCACCCCGAGCCCAGGTAAGAGCTAGAGTTTTAAAAATAAAGGATTTGGGGGGAAAGATTACAAGCGGAATGCCCTCAGGGTTTTTTCAGAGCCAGAGAGACAGTCAGTGCGTACTTTACTTGGAACATATTTTTCCCCATCTCTTTCTCCTCCAGCTCTAGGAAGAGAGAAGCCTCCAGCCCTCTTAAGTCCCCCGTCTCCCCAGTGCCCTTAAGGCAGGGGCAGGCCCTGTTCTCACCACCACTTTTTCCTCCTGTTCTGATTTTCTCCTACATTGAAAGACTGGAATCAATCTGCATTTATCCAGTTAACTTAAGATCCTTGCAGTATGGTAATGGGCAGCAGTATGAAGCTTATCAAGCAGACCGGCACCTCCAGACTGTTGCCAAAGGAAAACTCAACATGCTTTCTAAAGTCATTCTGGTATATATTTACGGGCAGATGGTCTTTAGGTGCAAAACCATTAAGACTGACAATATCCTGTTCAGTCCACAGAACATAACTAAAATTAGGATGCATCAAGATTGCAAGAAGCAGTATAAGTAAAGACTCATTTAGACGATTGCTGCTTTTGGTTCAGAGATGAGGAAATAGAGAAAGAAGGAAGAGTCGAGAAAGATTCAATCTGAAGAGAAACAACCAACAAGGTGCTTATATCTTCTCTGGTTCTCTGGTGTGGCTAGAACTGCATTAGGTGTAGCTGCGGAAGCTGCCTGAATAGCAAGAGGTTAAGGGTAGGCCTTTTTTTTGTTGGTGTAGTCTGAAGGGACGTTTTCGTCATCACTTAAGCATGTACTTCCTCATTCACATCCTTGGGAAGTACCTTGTGCTACTACGGCCCCGCTCTCCAGATATAAAATATACTCATCAACCTCAGAGGTGCTCTAAAGAGCATCTACAAAGCTACCAAAGTTTCTAAAATAAGATGCCTTTATCAGCATGCTGTCACTAAGTACCTGTATACCAGCATTAGCTATGATGCTTGTTTTTAAAGCGCAGAGGGTATCCTGTTTGGAAGGTTTCCGCCTCAGGAGCGATCTACTGATTTGATCTGAAGCATCACCTCAGTTTGCAGAACGACACACAGATCTCTTGACATGAATTACAGAATCCATCATCTTCCCAGAGGCAGCACATGCACAGAGGCAACACTTCCACGTGAACTGCTTTCACAAACTTATCTTCAGCAAGGCTGGTATTACTCAGGCTCTTAGAAAATGAATTTAATAGAAAAGTAACACTGCTGAGCTCTCTGGTCTTTAAAAAAAAAAAAACTTTAAACCCATATCCAAAAGTGGATACAGCACCATAGGATTTTCCTTATGAAAAGTCTGGCTTTTGGCATTTGCAGGGTTGGCTGCTCACTGATTGGAGGTTTATGGATTTGTTAAGTAACTCCTCCTTTGGCCTCAAAATTCCTTGTTCACCTCCAGCTCCGCAGGATGCTCCTTCCCATCATGTTTCCTCCCTCAGCCGCCAGAGACACAGCTCCTGCCCACATCAGCTACAGTTCAGGCACCAGTTTGCCTGGTTTCCAGCCCCTGCATGGCCCAATGCAGCAAGCAAGCTTCAAGTGTTTTACAAGCATAGTATCCTCACAAAACGCAGCTACAGCTTCTTTCTAAGGGAACAGCTGGGGTCTGCTTTAACATGGCATAAGAGGTAGAACGCTTGCCTTCAGGCATGAAAGATTTGTTCAATTTGGGGTTTTTTTGCTTGCTGGAGTGGGGAGAGACTGGGTCTAAATTTCCATCTCCCACCTCCCAGAAGAGGTGATATCAACCAAAAATGGTTTACTGCACACACACAAAAAAAAAAAAAAAAAAAAAGTAATAGTTCCAACTATTAATACGTTGGAAGGACACATGCAAGAACAATCTCAAACGTAACCCAGTGGTCCAGATTTTCAGTCAGTGCATGAACATTGGTGGCGTCTGCTCCCTGCCCAGCTTCACGTGCATTGGGGTCTTCCTAACCAGCCCTTAAATAACAGTGTGAGAGCAGGGACTGGCACCCACACAGCTGTGGAGAAGGCTCTGGGTGGTATCTCCCAAGCGATGCATCTAGCCAACAGAGGAGATCCCAGCAACTAAAGGTAACTAAAGAAAGATACGCCTTATTTTAGCCTTACTACATATGCCACCTACAACACTCCAACAGAGCAATATGCCACCTTAATTGTAAAGTCCATTAAAAAAGTCTTTTTGCCTGTTAACAGGATTTGGGTCCCATATGTTCTTGAACAACAGAAACATCAAGGGACGAAAAAATTCATCTCTTCATTTTGTTCTGTTCGAGACCACTGGAAGGAGGGCTGAGGTAGGGGAAATTGTGTCTTTGAAAGAGTGAAAGGAAATGCATCAATTAACCTTTCTTAGTTTATTAGAGGCTACAGAACTTCTGTTTCACATAAACTAACCAAACATAACCGGTCAGACATGAATCTTAGTCATTCTATTTTCTTGCATCCTACTAATTTTAAAAAAGATATCCCTCCTCTCCACCCAGGTATGGCACCCAAGTTCTAGGACAACTGTAGCACCTTGACTAAAAAGGTAGTGCCTTTCTCCACTCTATTAAGAGCAAACAAAGCACACGCCTGAAGGACTTTGTCAGCTGTCTGTGGCAATAAACAGTATCTTCCAACTATCTGGTACCTGCAGAGGAAGAAGGCATGTCACCCTTTGCAGGGCAGGGTACGGCTCAATATCACAAGGGCCCCAGAGCTACTAGCTGCTACTTCATTATCCCTGCAAGCAACTCCCACCAAAATCCTGCCAAGAGAAGGACTTTCACTAAACTCTTTGATGGCTCATCTTAGACTTAAATCTTGCTCAGTAGGAAAACAGAAGGAATTTATATTTCTCAGTAGTTCTCAATGTCTAGATGTAGACCAAAGGAACTTTGCATTTAAAGCCATTTAAAGCCTTCGGTGCAGAAGGACCTGGCCCTGCAGAAACCAGCCTCAGGTCACAGTCTAAACACTTTTCCCTCACTGGCCGTTCAATAGACAGCTTTTACACACAAGGTAAAGAAAAAGCCAGTCTTACTGACAATGCCGAGAAGAAAAAAAGAAACTTTGTTAAAAGACAAATATGGACACAGCAGGGGAGGGGGAAGTACAAGGTGAACTTTTATATGTCTATGTATTGACAAGACAGAAGTCTTACTAATTTTAAATTCAGAATTTATTCATGCAGTTAACAGCTTTTCTGAAGTTCCCTATTTTATCTCCAAGACTTACTGTGTTTACATGAAGATAACCGTACCAAAGACTGAAGAAGATTTCAAGTATCTCAAGATGAACACCAATAAACCACTAGCTTCTGGAACAGTAATTTCACTTCCCTGAAAGTAGCAGACTGGGGAGAAAGGTCAGTCTCTTCGCAGTCAGTAACCCTCACTAAATGGTTCAGTAAATTTACCATGGCAGAGTTATTTACTGCACCAGTGCTGGAAATTCACCTTTGCTAAAACTTTATTACAGACGAAGCTTAGCAGAAATCTCAGGTCCAGCACAGGACAAGCAGCACATTCATCGTTCCATCATCCCTCAGAGAACAGGTGGTCAAACGAGGTTCTGTTAATCACTTCGCTACACTATTCCCCATGACTAAGTTGCACAAGTCACCTTCAAACCACCACCCCGAGTGACTGACTACCGTCATTGCTGGTCTCAAGTGAAACTTCATATCATGCAAGGTACATTGATCACAGTTACACCTCATATAAATTTATAAGGTTCACATGGCAAATTCTAGTGATTTGCTATCGGACCACTGGCAGATAAGGCTTAGCCAGGCACCAAACCAGCACACAGCTGTCTGGCTCCTGGGGAGATCTGAGGAGTTAGAGGGATACAAGGATCTCCAAAGCAGGGAGGGACAGCCAGCTGTTTGGCTGGCAGAAAGCAGTCCAAGAAACGATAGCTCTAGTTTTCATTTAATCTCTGTTCATCTTTTTTTCTCAACTTTGCAACTGTGTTGTCTGCATTTCAATCTTGTCATTTATTTAAAAAAAAAAAAAAAAAATTATGTTTACCTCAAGCTGCTTCACAAAACAGATTTCGGGTCAAGTGACGGACACAAGACATTTCCTGTCTTCAGGGTGGCTACCCCAGAAACGAGGGCACTGAAGCACTGTCACTGTGCCAAACCCTCTGTCCTCTGGATATCCTGGAGAGAACAGCACAGTGCTGAGGAGGTGGCTGCTTGCAGGTGGTACATGGCAGGACACAGCCAGGCTGGCTCCCTGGCAGCAGCAGGATGGGGGTGAGAGCACCTCAACCCCCAGGGAGTCCCAGCCCCGGTGCCAGGTAACATCCATAGGTCAGAGCTGAGCCACTGACTCAAAGGGCAGAGTCCACCACCAAAAGCAAGTAATTCATCACGAAGTGTGACTGAAAAACATACGTATATATTACTACAGTTTGTTGCTTTGCTGCTTTCCCTCCCTATGCTCCAACAATTTATTGCTATTTCTAACCCCACTGGCCCCAGGTATTCTTGACACTTTACCACTGACTACAAGCAAGGATTGCTCCAGTAGGCACCATGCTATGCAATACAGCTTGAAATTATTCGGAGCAGGAAGCAGACCCCTAATTCACAATTTGTAGTCCTGCCACTTCCCCTTCAGACCCTCCCAAACCATCTCTGTTACAACTCCGTATTTCTTTACTCTGATTTTTTCTTTGGTTTGACAACTCTTACAAATTGCACGTGACCTGAGTCGCAAACAGTATTATAAAAGAAAAAGAAAGCTTGCATTATGTGATTATGGTCTGATTTTCTTTGCTCCTCTTTTGTGATGATCTTCTATCTGCCCTTTACAATAATCTAAAAAGCAAGGCAAACTCACGTATCCAGAGAGCAGCTAGAATAAAGATTCCTCTGTTTTAATGCGTCCTCAAGTGTTATTTATATTGATGTCTAATTACCCTGGGCTTTTTGCAGTACAAAAGCTGATTTCAGCCTGCTCTCATGCCACAGGGCTTGAGGATGTTTTCACAAGGGCAGTGCTTTTAAACAGGAACCAGAAGGAGCCCCAGGAGGTCAGTTCCCAAGCAGGTAACATGCCTTCCTGCAGCTACCGTTCACCCTGCTCTCCAGTGGAAACTGCGTTCATCAGCATTAGTGAGATAACAGAAGTGACATCTCAATCTGCTGCCCAAGAAAAGTTAGGCAGAAGAAAGGGCTCTCTGGGACAGGCAGCTCCAGGCAGACCCACCGCGGGCAGCTGCTGCAGGAGCAGCCGGCCACTTGTTTGGCACCACCCTGGAGAGATGAGAGGGGCTGTCCCAGCTTCTCACTAACGTGGGGAGGGTCAAGAGGGACATGGGGCAGTCCCATTGCTGACTGCCAAGCATCTTCTCCCTTGCACCCCCCCAGCAGCCACCCGGGCCCGGCCGTGTCCTCTCCAAACTCCAGGCAAGAGCAGCCTGGTGCTCTAACCTCCCCACATGCCTCACCAGGGAGCCCAAGGGATGAGCACCTGGAGACTGCAGTGGTGACTCGATACGCTCCTGTGCTAGCCAAAGTAGACGGTGAAACTGGGTAAGTGGGGAGACCCCTCTGCTCCAACCCAAAGGTGGGAGTAGGGTGGGGATGAGAGAGGGAGGAGGACACCAAAGCTCCCACCAGCGCTGCCGTGTACGCTTTCCCCCCGGAGACATGACGTGAAGGAAACGCCACAAAATGCCCCAGCTGCAAGGAAAGGCTCGTGCTCATCCTCAGATGGTAAAAATCAATCATGCACAAGGCAAATCCACAGGAGACCTGGGCTCCATTTGTTCTAGCGCTCAAGGAACTGCTGGTTGTTTGATTTAAATACGTATTATTTCCCCACAATAGCAGTTAACGTACCACTTATTACTCCTACCATCTGATAGGAAGGTGTACGTTGACGTTGGTTTGTAGTTTGCATGCAAGTCACCTACAGCTAACCCAGGAACTCTCTCTCAGAATTGCACATAAAGAGTGCTTTGCAATTTAAGTTAACTCTGATAGAAGCTGGGAGGGGGGAAATAAATCCACTTGCAAGCAGGAAAAAAACCCCTGTTTCCAGGGGGTCTGTCTCCATCATCTTCTAGCTACTGTTTTCCAATGGTAGCAGCCACTAATCCTCAGAAAGATACGCTTCCACTTAAAGAGAAAATATTGCAAAGAAAATGAAAGAATAAATTGGAAATTGTAAAGTTGCAATAATAATAGCAACTGTTACCAGAAGATTTTCTGTGCCCCTCTGGCTCCTGTTTAGCAGGTTTCTGTTCCAGTGTAACCATAGGAACAGCAGTGAAGAGTCATTTAAAAGCCTTCACTTCAGCTGGTAGGTTAAGTTATGAGACTGCAGTGGGCTTGAATATTAAAAACATTCAAACGGCTCTAAAAAAAGCTCAATCTGAATGGGAACTGTATGACTGTATTGTAGGAGACAGACATCTGTGTTGTAAACAGACACAGCGCCCTGCCAATAAATTGGCAAGGGGAAGCCTGACACAAGCCACCCTAGAACAAACAAACCCTACTGGTGCAGGTTACTAAAAATCGGGCTCAATAAAGAGGTTAAGAACACAAATCGTGAATTGCTTAACACACTGTGCCGCTAAAACTGAAACCATATGTTTCCTGTAGCTGTCGTTTTGTTTAACGGACTGCAGCAAGACGACTGGATGAACAGTGACAGTCCTCAGTAATATGACAACTTCACTGCAACATTCACCCAAACCAGTAAATCTAATATTCCAAATTTCACCTAATCCTTCAAGGTATAAAATGACTCGGTTCTGGCTCATCATCTTTCTTTCAAGAAATATGAACAAACACAAGTCAGCGATCTTAAAAGAAATCCAGTCAGAGGAACAAAGCCAAGCAAATACACAGCCCAAGGAGCCTAGGGATGCTCAAGGGAGCACTGAGGAGCAAGTGAAATAAATTATGGATCAAAAAGGTGTACCTAGGTGCCCTGGACCTATGGACTTACACCTTTCTCCTAAAGAACATTAAGATAGCCGCTACCCTAAGGTGTCTGTTACTTTTCACACATTAGCAATAAGACTCATCTGAAAGCATATTTGGAGACACGTTCAATTATTCAGTAACAGCTATTTAAAACACTGTACTACAAAAAACAACTGGACAAAAAAAAGATGGGAACATGTTCATGTTGCGTTCATTACAAGGAACAGGCCTGTACATAACAGGAAAGCATTATGTCCCTTTTTTTTATAAATTAGCAAATACGATAACTTTTAAGCAATTATGTCCACAATCTAAAGAAAAAGTAAATAATCTTTTGGTACTTATCTGTACAATTTGCTGCCTTATTTCAGAAGGAGTGTTGAAATATTTCAAGCCATTACAAAAATTATGGGATCTCTGCAAGGCCACATCAGAGATGAAGCAGAATATAAAATGAAGCTTCAGTAACCATCTACATACATTTTAGGGAACAGAATTTGCTGTCTTTAAAGTGGCTGCAATCTTCTGCTTAATTTCTCATCTGTGTCCCTGCTCCACAGGCTCCGGCTGGGGAGGAGGTAGGAAGAGATAAATACTCTGTTCTCCAAGCTGCCTTAACATCACTTGTCAAGGATTTAGCAAGGATCAGACACATCCATATTCTTTTTCTTATAACTTTAACCATTACCATTTCGCTGGCCCGTTTATGATTTTCTATCTACTGCTACTGCTCAAACACGCTCTCCGGTCTGTCTTGCACACATTTATTTTTAACTAACGCTGAGGCTTTGTCCCCACAGGCCACTACCTGCTTTGCCTGTAGTAATCAGATTTTCAGGAGTGCTTGGGACCCCATGGGTCCCTGCAAAAGTACAGCTGATGTGGTAAGTAATGTGGAAAACCCCCAGTACTTTTATGCTCTGTATGATGTCGGTCACCCCTGATTGCCTCAGAGCTGCCATCAGAGCTTCAGAATTACGATCTTTGTAGCATTAGAGAAACCAAATAAAATGTATGCTCATGTCGCTTCAAGCGCTTCACATCTAACCCAGAGCCAGCAGCCTTTACTGCTGGACTGTTGTCAGGAGGAGACCACAGGTGGTCTACCAAGAAGGTTTATACTGGCTAGAAATAGGCACCACAAGCTGTGCTTGTAGCTAATTTTGGCTTTATTTTAAGAGAGAAATCAAAGTTTTCCGTTTCCTGTGTCCTTGTTCCAAGCACCTGTGCAGCTGAGTCGATTTACTTCGCCACGAGTGCCACAAAAGGATCTCAGACATCTCCTTTTCAGATTTTCAGATTTCTTTTGATTAACAAGTCTCATTATTATTGCAAAGCCCTGTCCTTGTTTTATTTCCAGATGGTAAATGATGCTACATTCAGATCCACGTATAAAATTTTCATGTTAAACATCTGCAAGTTAATTACGATATAAAAGTCTCCACAAGCTCCAGTGCATTGCATGGTAGGCTAGTGATGCCTCAGAGATGGTTTCAGTCTCTTCTGTTAAAAAGACACCTGGAGGATGGGGAGGATATGGGGAAAAGGAAGCGAGCAGCACCAGCTCTAAACAGTTCAGGGAAACTGCCTCTGGTTTCACAGGCAAAAGAA
Source organism: Balaeniceps rex (assembly GCA_013401315.1). Classification (NCBI taxonomy): domain Eukaryota; kingdom Metazoa; phylum Chordata; class Aves; order Pelecaniformes; family Balaenicipitidae; genus Balaeniceps; species Balaeniceps rex. The sequence goes on along the minus strand of VYZW01010806.1, from coordinate 40,188 downwards.
GTTTTAAATTTCTGAATAGTGGAAATTCTTATTTAAAGAAAGAAAGATTTCAATGTGCACCGATTCAAAAAATGACAAAAAAAAAAAGGACAGATTCTCACTAGCATATGGGACCTCAAACTTGCAAAAGAAAACTGCTGGGACACAGAAGGAAGGGAAGAATGAAATACGTGAAAACCAACCTGAAATGTAGGATGATGAAAAATATTTAATTACCTCTTTCTGAAAGAAGGTTCCCATAGCTACCTCACCAAAAGGTGACTTAAGAAGGGGTAATCATGGGGCTTTCCGAATGTGTAGCCAGCGACCTCCTCTTAGGTAGATACTGCTCATTTCTGCCCTCCCTCCCACTCTCTCCCGCACACATGCTATTGCAAGGCAGTCCGATAATACGCTGCTATTCGACATGACTGCATTTATAATTTACACCAAGGCAACTATTGCAGTGAGAGAAGCACGCACCTGAAGAGCCCGAGGCTCTTCGCCGCTTTGCAATACTCAACCCTGCAATGAGCTAGGGATATTATTTAAAAATAACAAAGACATTAAAAAAAAAAAGGATCAAATGACAAGAACTACCGGTTTTACAGAACCACTGAACCGTAATTGCTGCAACTGAGAACAAAAGGCCCTCTAAGAGATGTATGCAACAGTGCCCAAGTTCTCCATATCAGAGACATGGACCACCTAGCTGGAAATGGGGTGCTCCAAAGCATTGCCAAGTCAATCACTACATACAGTCCTTCAGAGCCTACATCAAGTATGACACATTACTTCAAATGGTGCCATGCCATTGACAACACTTTAGTAAAGGAAAAACATCACGCCTGGCTAAGCCAAGAAGCTTATGAAATGACCACAGACAAGACCTGTAAGGTGACTGTAACTCCATAGTTCCCTGCTGACTCATCTGACTGGGATAAGATTAGTGTTGTCAGGTGAAATACCTGACCGATCCTCAGCTGGATAAAATACAGGGTCAAATCCTGGGAGTGTGGACAGGGACTTCCTCAACCTCATGCTGAACCTTGTAACTGCATTACAGAATCAAAGTCCCTCTTGTGCTCTGCAGCTTTCATTGGGTCAGAGAGATTTATGGGCCCCATTAAGGAGAAGGTGATGAACAATTGCTTTTTACTTCCTGGGGCAAGCTATTTTATGGATACGAACCTAGTGACTTAAATCCATGCAGATTTCTCTAACTGGCACTGCTAATGTCATACTTTACTTTCCGATGCTTCCTCCCTACTATACTGAAGGAGAAGGAGGGCAGGGGAAATCCTGTTTGCATGCATATTTCAGAACAATCTTCTGCTGCTTGAACTCACACATTGAACATAAAGTTCTAACATTTTAATGAGGTGTCTAAACCATGCTTGTTGTAATTAAAGTTTAACAAGTTTTTAAAGCAAGATTTTAAGTTCTACATTAACATTTCACAACGTGCTGCATTACCTTGTGCCATGCCATACCAAATAGTTTATGCAACCTGCAAAAGCTTTTTTATTCAGCCAGGTACTGCAGTTCTCCAAGACACAGCAAAGCAGCGGGGCCTGTGTTCTGCCCCAGCAGAATGCATTCCTTCACACAGCTCCTTAGAGCTGCTACTGGCCTTGCCATACAACCGAAAGGTTTGTCCTTGTAAACTGAAGCTGTGGTAGGACCTTGGAATATGAACTACAGCATGACAATAAAAAGATAAACGTTTTATACCATAAGGATATTTCATCTTCTCATCCACTAGTCCAGGAGCAGCTACTCAGAAGTCATACAGCATCCAGTCCTACCCATGCCAGGTGCTCACACAACTTTCAGAGACATTTTTTTCCCCCCTCTTTTCTTCCATGAGAGATTTGTTGTAGGCAGCCACGATAAATAGTGGGATCTTAAGCTTTCCTTAAATAGCCAAAGTACTTAAAATCCCTTTTGTGAGGAGAGCAAGATGACTTTCTCCTTCCTCGACCCCACAGATGCTGTGCATCAATTCTCATCAGAAGACAAGGATTTAGTATCACTACTCCTCTTGAGGGACACCTCAGGGATACTGCCTAGAAAAGAAGAGCATGCAGCCTGAGCGCAGGGCTCTGGAGGGGAGCACCCCAAAACCTCTTCTGTCAGTCTGTGCCACTGCTTCCCAGTGCTCGGAGGTGCAGATCTGCTGAACCTTCAGCCAACTACAGCATAAAAACAAAATTAAAATGGGACCTAGAAGATCTCTTTTGCTCTTCCTAGAAGGATTCTGGGGGCTCTCCCAGGAATTTTCTACAGGCAAGCCCAAACCTGAGGCCTACAAGCAACTACCTGTATACTTCATGGGCAGACCTGCAGTGAGCAAACATGCTGATAAACTGAGTCTTGCCATAGCAAGTTGCCTCCTATGAAGGGCTGAGACCGTCTGGTGAGAAATAATAGCTACATAACAAATGAACTGCATAAAATGAATACATCAAAGAGCAAAATATTGATGGAATCATTTACAAATGGATGAAATCCGTATTGATGAGTCCATTACTTTGTTTCAACTGGTTTTGTGCTAAATAGCAGGGCAGCTTTGATTAACGCAGTGATTACACTGAACTTCAATCTGCTTAATATTTTATTTCTTCATATTCTTGCCTCTGTTTGAAGGACCATGGCTTGTTAGGCATAAGTAACCATGCACTGAGAGGCTGCTGTACCATTTGAGACAGGTTTCCAAAACTGCAGGGTGCACTGGCTCCTTTCCAGGGGCAATTCATGCACTGCTGCTGCAGCTTCTTGGACTACTGGAGAGGCACAGCACCTTCCTGAGCTGGAAGAGTTTCCTAATATTGCGTAAAAAAGCAGTAAGCATATTCTTAAAAAATGCCAGTTCCGTCTGCACTGGAACAGTCTTCAGAAAGTCAATCTGGCAGCCTTAAGGAAGCAATCCAAATAGCTACATCCTCCTCTCTCACTTCCAAAAATATCATCATGTCTCAACAAGCTATGACTCCCCCCCACCAACTGACTAAACCACTTTCCAAAATAAGGTTAAAAGTTGCAATAGACATGTAATACAGTGATGGGGATAAATTCCATCCGTCAAACAAACTGAACAAAGGTATACAGGCATCACCTGAATTATTTTACAGGCTGGGGATGCTCATGAAGAGAAGAACTCTGGGTACACAGGAGACAGCAAAACAAAAACTCCCTTTGGTACCTGTACAGGATGAAAAGCTGACTGGCCATTGCCCATGTCCACCCATCACAGCACACTGGGCTCAGCAGAAGGATGCACATGCACACACACAAGCTCCCTGCTATTTCAGTATGTAAATCAACCTTTCCAAAGGGTAACCAAGAAGATGTGCCCCCTTAGGGAGAGTTATTTTATAACGTTGCCAATGAATCATAATCTGTAGCAACAGCATATACCAGCTATTAGACAAGATGGACAGTACATCTGACCAGGACAGGAATTGCCATGTATGAGCTATCCACCGTTACTGGGTAATAGGAAGCACTCTGAATCCTCTTTGGCATTAGGTTGACCCTTTGGCAATCTAGGCAGACATTGATATGCAGCACGGAACAGCATCTGTGGCTCAAGCTACTTAATCAACACGTGGGATTGCGTGAATGAGACAACCTAGTTTTTTAGTTAGCCTTCTAACTAAATTTAACTCACTAATACAACATATGGCAATGACTACGATTAGTCGTCTTACATTAAATTGGTATGTTTCAAAAAGGAAACTACTTTTCTTTGGAGATGTAGCAAGGTAAGACAGAAGGCAAAGACAGTTGTAAGACCTTTTTCCTACTAGACAGGTTAAGTATCATGGAGAAAGACGAAGCTTGCAGAGCAGAAGACTCTTCTGAAGGGTATCTATTTCTGTCAGAGCAAGTCCTCTGAGGCCTCTTCCACCACACCCCCTCTTGCAAAAAAAGCTTACGGGCCCTCAGATAACTCTCTCCTTTTTGTTAATACTCCAATACAAGAGTCAAAGATTAAAGAATAAGAAAACGTGTTCTGAAAATTGTTTTTGAAGGAAAGAATTTCAGGTATCAGTGAATGGACTTAAGTCTTTGAAAACTGTCAAAATCTGTTCCATGCTCCCACCCACGAGATTTTTAGCATGACAGTTCAGCTAAGTCTTTTTGTGCAGTTAAGCGTCACCAGACAGGCCAGTCCCGATCAAGTCACACATCTCTAAAATTTGTCATGAACAGCTGCAACTCTCCTCTTCCTCCAGTCACTGCTTTGCCAGTGCTGCAGTAACCATCACCACCACACCAAAATGGCTAACTCTGTCCTCGCTCACTGCTCCAATGGCAGGACAACTTTTGCAGCCTATTTCAGAAGCCACACGTCACCTTGCAGAACTACATGGTACCTGGACTGTAGGGACAAAGACCACGCAGCCCTGAAAACCACCACCTTGGCTGATGACACACCGCCTGCTAGCTTCAAAAGGAAAGAAAAAAAGACAGCTGTCAGCCATTAGTTGCTTCTAAGACCACTGAACGTTTTGGTGAATGTGGATGTAACTGAGCTTGTGTTTTCACAGCACAAACCAAGCCTTCTGGATAAGCTTGTGGTAAGTGGCTCTGCATCAGAGCCGTATCGCAAGAAAAACGTAAATGCTGTACCCATTTAAGAAATACTGTGATTTGGTCTGACAGAGGTTTAAAATTAGTTCATCTTGTAGTACAAATATATATATATATATGATAATCCCTATACATCATCTATCGCAACAAATCCTCTTAGAAACATTCATCAAAAGCACTCCCATTTATGTCTTTTTACATCCTACCTCATAGATTTTGAAATATGGATTTTATATTCAGAGCCCTAAGGAAGTTAAGAATATTATCTTGACTTATCATGAACACACATACACACACACACACAAAAAAACCCCAAACAAACCCCAAAAACCCAAAAGATTGATTTCTTGTTTCCACAACTTTCTGTTACTGAACTGAAGGACAGAGTAAGGGAATCAGGTGTCAAAATTTCTACTGTTAACATAAGTGAAAAGTTTGGAGAGATTTAGAGGATCACTCCTGGTGGAATAATAGGACTTGTGGAATAATGAGGCTTTTGAACAAGCATTAGAATCATCTGTCATGTACCATTAAAAAAAGCCACTGCACATTCTTCATCTGCGAGGGCCCTGGCACCAAATGAAGTAGGCCTCTTTGCTCAGATCACTGACTGGACACCCCATGCAAAAGATTATTATAGTTATTTAATTCTCAGATCTGGTGCAGAAAAAAAACACACACAAGAAGCCATTAAGTTTTCATGATTCTTCTTGAAGCTGTACCTCTTGGCCATCAAGGTCATCGTCTCTCGTTTAGGACTATCAGAAAACTCTGCTGAATTCTCATCTAGTGGGGGTAGAAAGGTCACAGAGAATTGTGAGCCTGCAGAAACTCCATTTTCTAACAACCCAGGTTATTTGGGGTCCCTTCTGTGATAGAAGAGAGGAACTTGATCTGCATCTGTACACACACGCAGACTTCCCCACTGATCTGGAGAAAGAACAGCTACCACCACCCTCAGCCTCCCAGGCATTGTGCATCTTTGCTTTAAGGATTTTTGACAGTGTTGTAAAACTATTTGACTTTCAGCATCACCAACTCATCACTCTTCTGGTCGATAATCTTTTTTCCCTTACAACCTGGAAAAACTATCAGGTCTTTTATTGGTTTTGCCTATTTCTCAGCCTACAGACTTTTCCTCCTCTACAAATTCCCACAAGTTCGCTTTTCCAAACAGCAGCTTGTATTCCAGTTTTAGTGTGCTTTTTAACCTCCAGCTTTGTATCTGGGCTATTTTAATGTGGTGCACCAAACGAAAAAACAAACCTAAAAGATAACCTTAAGTTAGAAAAAGACTTGTGTTCATTGCCTCCTATTCTTCACACCCCCCCCCAAACCACTATTCATTGCACTTAAAGTCATTTCCTCTGGGTCCAACAGAAGCACACACCATCTCCCTTAATCCAGGGCAGGAATCTCGCACACCTACAGAGGCACACCCATGCCCACAGATAAACTACATCACTCCTCCCCTGACTGCATTAAATTCCTCCTTTTTGTCAGCACATTCTACTGATCAGTATTTTGGATAGCACAAACAGAAAGCTCTCATTCTAGTACTGAGAACACAAACCCAGCAGAGAGCCTGCCTGTTTTCATGAGGCAGTTACATAGTCTTGCTCTGTTGGTTGAAATTTGGCTTGCTTCTCAGAGGCATCTCAAATATATTCAAATATTATATTCAAATATACCTGAACAACTTGAGGTCTCTGCCTTTTTACCTTAAAAACTTCGAAGAGTTGGCATTCATCCTGAACCAAAGCAACATGCATTTTACAAGGTTATTAAAACAATCTTCCTGCTCAGGCTTGAGCCTGTGCCCTCCAAGTTCCTTCTCCACCTCAATTTATCTTCCTCCAATTGAAATCACGGTTACAGCAGATGAGGTTTATCAAAGTTTATCAAACAAAACCAGCAGCTCCTACATCCACGGCTCCAAATGAACTCAAATGGAAGGCATTCATTTGCACACCGCTCCTCCCCTTCCCAATTAAAGTAACAACTAATTCGGTAGGATGTTAGTCCCCCGCCATCCCACTAGGCAGGCTGAAACCACTCAGCACTGAACTGGTTCAGAACCGTCCAACTGTATGTGTAAATAACTACAGGTTTCACAGCCAACGCTTTCATTGCCCTGTACAAAGAACACATTTTTTCCAGTAGACTGCAGGAAAGACAGAACATAAAGCTCCTCGGGACCTACAGTCGATGCCACATCAGGATTAAAATTTAGGATTTAGACTCCTTTACTATACCCTTATTCTTCCAGATACAAATAACGCTCCTATGTAATGGGATGTGAAAACTCTTGGCTTCCTCTTGCAGCTCCCAAGTAATCTCAGTTTTCCATAGAGATCAGATGCATTCTCCAGAGCACAGCTTGTGCAGGCACCCGCCTGGACGGCGCTGAGAGTACACACAGACCTCCGCAAGGAAGAAAATCCCTGCGGTGGCAACCCGTGCTGCCTGCGGTAAGCAATTCATTTTTGTGCGTTGGACACGTGCCCAAATGTCCCAAACTGACTCAGAAGAAGGAAATGACCCGCCATCACCACCAGGTCAAGAAGGCATTTCAGTGCTGACTCTCCAGTTCACACAGCATTTGCTCGGTGTTTTTCATCGCCTCTCTGCAGCTTGGAATGCTGCTGACTAGCAAAGGCAGGGGTTGAAACTGCTATGCCAGGGCTTGTTCCAGCTTGGCAAATTCAATTAAGTACAGCAGAAAAGTTCTTCTCTGATAGGGCCAAAGCTTCTTTAGCTAAACTGACTAAATCAATTGCTGTTTCTATGAATGATGTTTCCAACATTTTTGTCCTCACTCTTAAGTGTTTTATTCCCTGCCCCCTGCTTTTTTTTTTTTGTTTTTCTTTTTTTAAAGGTGTAGAAGATACATAAGACCACACAAAAAGAGAAGATACAGAGGATCGTACAGCTACCATACAGCAAGTTCAATAGCTCCCAAGGAGCAGCGTATACACGTTGGCAAAAGCCTGGAGACCACAAATGGACCACAAAGAGCATGTTGGCTTCTTAAACTCAACACTCATTTTAAATACAGTGACAACACAACCACCTAGAAGTACTTGATGCATCATCATTGACTACTGCATCCTGTTATGAAAATTTTTCCTTAAACAAAACCCTTTCAATTTTAATCCGTTCCTCCTTAAGCTAAGGAAGACACTTCTGTGAAGCTTGTTGTGTCACCCTGTATTTTAGTGGAAGAGAGCCAAGCGTTTCTCAGCTTTGGTAATTCAAAGTTAACTGCGTGAAAATGTTGGGCATCCTCAAGCATATTTCCAAGGGTCCCATATAGGTGTTAGGACTCGACACCGTGGCACTGTTGCACCTCAAAGGAGACACAAACTTCTTCTGCTGCTTGATAGGAGTTAGAGGAAGCTGGATGGGCTCTCTCCTGAGGCATACATTTGATGGCTGAACCATCACATGTCTCCAAAGAAAATCACCAGCATCAGCTATCCTGAGATGGCTAGATTACATGGCAGAACCCAACAAGCCCTTCCTTGGCAAAATATTTAAACGCCACAAAATGGCCAGGTAGAGCATGTAGGAGCCTGTATTAGTAGAAGCAGCCTGTGATCAGACTGCCTACTACGTATCAGCTCTGGTCTTTACATAAGAGCTGGGTACACCCTCATTTAAGTTAACCCCATTGATTCTCCAGGCCTCAGGTATTTATCTGGAGTGTTTTCCAGGGTTGTTGTGCTACCCTTTGGACCTTGAAAACCTCAGCTCCTCAGAAGCAAGACAGGGACTTCTGCTGCAAGCAGCCTTCCCTCAGCACAGGTGCTCCACACCAGCTGCAGAACCACCTCTGACAAAAATATTCCTGATGTGTTTGAGGATGGGATCTCCAAGGAATATAGATGCTGTCTTCACCTCTCAAGATGAAGCCTGAAGAGTCCCACCCTTGAGGAATAAATATGGAGGCTGGGAAGAGGTGGACGAATTGACCTAGGCAAAGCCACACCACTGGCGTGGTTTCCACAGGCGGTCGGGGTGGCTCCGCAGGAGCCATTAACAGACTTTGGAGGAAAATGTGGCAGAGGAGCAGGCTATCATCTCCTGCGGCAGAAAGCTTGGTACAGAACTAGGCCACCACATCAAAGGCCTTATGTTATTCATTTAATTCCTTCAAAAAAATCTTCCTCTCTTCACAGCTGCCTGCACAGAAGAAAAGCCCTCCTTGCTCAAGCTCTGCTGTGCAGAGGTGAGGAAAGCCAGGGCAGGGAATCAGAGCTGGTCATGCTGCTCGCCAGCTGATGGCCATGTTGCCATCTGCCCAGCGGCAGGCAGGGCAGGCAAGCCGGCAGCCCCCCTCTCCCTCCCCATGCCGCTCGCCAGGGCTGGAAGCGAGTTTGGAGAAGAGGTTAATTCCAGGAACAGCCAGAAATACGGCACTCCGGCAATGAGAGCACGAGTCCCCACGCAGCTGCCAGCTTTCTGCTAGTGGCTGGCAACTGGCAGAAACAAAGAAAAAGTGTCGGTGGCAAACGCTGGCTCGCAGGAGGGTGCCGAGGTGCCTGGGATGGCTACGGAGGCAGGCCTTTCTGGCACAGTACACGGGCTGTGTGTTTGGGGGCGAATGGAAGGTGCCAGCTTCTTTTGGCTGCCACCACAGTCTTAACGCGACAGTCATTTGCAGCATATTAACTCACTTGCCACAACGAGGGGAGCATTGCACTTCCAGACCCGCATTCAGTGATGCACGTGTGTACCTGAACAGCTACAGCAGCCACACCAGTCACTCCCCTTAATAAAAAAGAAAAATGCNACCCCCCCCCCCCCCCCATGTTGCATCAGGAGAGCAACTAGCTAAATAAACAGGCAGGACAGGATTGCAAGCCAGGACCTCTTTATCAGTGCTGGCGGACTGTTCCTCTCCAGCTGGAAAGAAGAAAACTGCAGAGGCTTTACTCATTATTTTTGCTAAGTCCTGCAGCAGGATGTTTTCCTGCCCTCCAGACCTGGATCGAGCAGCTCTGTGCTACCTCCAGTAGTTATACATAGAAACAATCCATTAACAATCAGGTTAACACATGGCACATAAATAGATCATACTTGTCAGCATGTCTAAGCCCTACAGGTCGGCTGGTCATTTTATTTAAGAGACTCTGCAGTCCAGAAAGTAGGACTTTCCAGTCTGGATTATAGGGGCAGAGTATGTTCAACTGTTTTTTCTGTTGTTTTTAAGAGAGCACAAGACAAAACTTCAGCACAAGTGAAAAATCAAATGAAGGCTGAACATTATTTCTTCTCCAATCTCTGCCTGATATGCTTATGTATCAGAATAAATGCAAACAACCTGAATGCAGCCAGACGTTGCATTTCAGAAAGCTTGGGGGGGGCTGGAGAGAAGAATAGAACACACTTGGTGGGTGAGTACGTGTATTCTAAAATACAAGTATTTTAGAAGACATCAACCCATCACTAATGAGTTTTGGATGTCCCGCTTGCCCTGGAGGAGGGCAAAAGGGGAGTCCTGCTATTAGTAACCTGTGCTTAGTTTTGAAATTAAAAGCTCAAATACAAAGGCTCAGTAGTTCTCAAGAGAAAAAAAAAACAACCACCACTTTTTCAGCATGCAAGCTGCATCCCTTCTCCACAAAAACTTGCTTTTAGAAACAGATGGCAGCCTGCAAGACCTACAAATCCTTTGTCTGGAGTGGCAAACTAGGCCCTATTGCCCATCAAAGTCAACCGTCACATTGTGAAGCACTGACCCTAACAAATCCATTATGTTTCTTTCTACCACAGTGCTAAACCAGGCAAAATGAATCAGACTTAATAGGAAAGGGTGAGGGATTTTAAATCCCTTTCCCCCATCCCCACAAAAATAACAACACGGGGGAGAGTCCACGTTGACCCTTCATTTACGAGCCCTGCCAAACCCTGCCGTTAGGGCAGCCCGTTTGGGCCAGGCTGCCTGAAGGAGGATGGATTTGGGTTTGAAGCACTTACGCGGCGCTGTGTAACAGTTTAAGTCAGCACACAATGTCAGTCAAACTACCTGCACGGTCAAGAGCGAATATCCTGAGCAAGAAAAAAGGCCCTTATGCTAGCTGAATAATTAGGTCTGATGTGCTTTGTAGTTTCTCAGCCCTGCCTTCCCAGCTCTGCCAAAGGACTGTGCAGATACACAGCACAGAGACGGAGAAAGCTCTTCACAGGTAGCTGCGGGAAAGAGAATATAGTGTTTTTTTCTCCCATGTCAGCTGAACCCAGGCAATGGAAAGAGAAATGTGAAGAGATAGGAGATCATATCAAAGAGCTGCTGCCTTCAGTCAAGGGAAGAAACAACAGAGAAGCCTGCTGAGGAGGTGACGGACGGGGCGATGGTGTGGAAAGGATCGAAAAGCCTTTTCCCGGCTATGGGTATTTGGTGCATCTTGACACACAAAAGGAAACACCCATCACTGGTACTGTCAGTAGACGCCTCCCAGCAGGGAATACTTTTGTCAAAGAGAAAATCTCTCTCAATAACAGTGGGTCCAGTTTATGAACAATCCAACTGCTTTCATCTTCCATATTTAAAAACGAGATACAACAAAGAAGTCAACGTCCTCAGAGCAACGGATTGGTTGGATTCTTCACACTCTCATAGAAATTGCCCCCCATCCCCCTTCACCAGTTTTCTTCAGCATAAAACAACCTCTCAAGGACATGGCAACGACAACACTGAAATTCAAAGCGTTGAGATCAAACACACAAAGCTGACGCTCATTATGGCTAAATTATGTCACCTATCTGAAGGCTCAAGCTTATTATTTAAGACAATACAATAGTCATTAATCACAGCCATTGTGCATTGCTCAGAAGGCGTCTAGAAAGCTAAAGAATACAACGGAGATTTATTGTACTACAGTGCCAGATTTAATTACATGGTTTTCTTCTCAGTATCTCGCCACTTGTAGTTCACCACCTGTTTGCACCAGAGGACCCGAAATAAAGACATGCCAGCCCTTGAGGCTAGGCATGCAAGAGAGGGCTTGTGCCAAGCTTTTTACTATGACTGTTGTAGCAGAAAACTAGTGGGCAAAGAGAATGGACCATTTTGGGGGCAGCTGGCTGGCAAATCGCTTGCATAGAGCTATCGTTTTTCTTCTGAAGTTTTAAACTTCCAGTTCCTTTTCATATGTATTTCTGCACAGAAAAGGTACACCGTCAAGCCCGTGTGCAAGCAGAAACAGATCGCTGTCTTCTTCCTAAAGCTGCTGTGCGAAGATTTAGCCCTCACCAACACAACAATGTATTCAAGCAGTATGTCTGTCTGCTGGCAGCCTTCTGAGTTTGCATTTTCTTCTATAAATATTTAACATAGAAGAACTGTTCATGTTACCCACTTTGCCCGAAGTGTTTTGACGGCCATGCTCACCACATGACAATGATGCTCTATTTAACACTGCAGCTGCAGACGTGAGGATTTGGTTTCAGTTTTACACAATACTGTGAAACCAATGACCTCCCACAAAATAAACCAGATAATACATTTTTGAGGAGTAGAATTTAAATGCATTAGCAAGACCACTACAAGAAAGGAAGTCAGAAATTTAAGTCCTGAATGCAAGAGTTTGCTTAAATTTAGCTGCAATCCCTTTTTTATTAAACATATTCAGAAAGCAAAAATAAAAGACAACCAACCCTGCAAAAGCTAAGTAGCATCCTGAAACGGTTTCTCTTAAGGCTAGAATACTTTCCAAACTTTCTGGACCGCAAATTATCGTCAGCCCTCAGAGACCTCGACACACTTTTACCAACCAGTTAATTGAATCCACTCAAAAGAAGATGGCTCAGTGGACCACTTGGCCGGTCCCGAGAGAGGTTTGGCCTCAACCTCTCCCCAATGTACTAAGACTCAGCATAGCCTAGCAGCGACTAACCAAGAGTCACTCTTTCACATCTGGAGATCACAACATTTTTCAGGTGGGGAAAGTTCAGGGAAACAAATCAAAAACGCTTAAATAACCCAGCCACTCAAACCCACAAAAAACAGCTCTGCTACTGTTAGTGATGCAGAGAAGCATTTTAAAATGCTCACCTTAACATGGAATCACTTAAGTAGTGCTTGGAAAAAATACATAGAGGTAACATAAGAAAGAGAAACCGAGTCAGCAACGTTTATTGTTTCTGATTTCTCCCCTTGGCCCCCAAGTGTAGTCTCGGTTACCCAGGGGCTCATTAATGCACTCATCGATTACAAGCGTGCTGGAAGCATGGAGCGATGCCACTTTGGTATGAGCAGATTAATCAAGCGCGGATTGCCAACCTCCCGCTGCACTGCAATGCAATGCCATCTCCTTCTAGGCTGTTTCAGTGGACAGATTCAGCTGAATATTGCCATTTACTTCCAAGACAACTCATAAACACAGAGTGATTAGCCATCCCTTGCAGTGCCTTTTACTGGAGCTACTCAAAATTTAATGCATTTAATACAGTTTTATGAGTCCTTATGCATCATTAGCACTTTAATACATCAGAATACAGTTCTTGGTTCTTAACAATATTATCAGAAAGGTCAGAATAGCTTTTTAAAACAATAAAGCATGAGGATGAACTGATTTGTTTTTAAATGTGGGAAGGGGAAGATTAAGAAGGAAAAAGAAAATAGAGAACCCCCTTCCCCAGCACATTCTGCTGCTGTATCTCCCATTCAGTGCATTTTGAAAAAAGTGCTTTTCCACAGACACTTCACTTGGATGCAATAGCAGCAACACAGCCATCCTTTCATTGAGGTTGAGGAAGGACTTGGACCAGCAAAAAACCATCCTTGACTTGCTATTTATTGCCAAACGTAGCTTTGCTCCCACCGCCTGTTATCACATTGTAGGACCTGTAGCGGAATTGCTCGCCTAACAAATACTCTTCATTTAAGACCAAGAAGGAAAGACTAAGGAAGATGGCATTAACACAGCTGTATGGTTTCACAGGTCTGGGTGAAGAGCACTAGGAGTTATGCGACAGGATGCCAGGACAGAAATCCTGGTCCTCTCATCTGCACCTCCTTTTGCTCGCACAAGCCTGTTAGCTCTCATCTTCCCTCCTTCCCCTTCAGTACCATGAGTTACCCATCATTCCCCAACTCACCAGATGGGCAGGAGGCAATGCACGCCCTGCTTGGACCCCAGCTATGCGGCTGCCAATTAGCCTGCCAGGATACCCACGTGGAGGGGCCTCTCTTGCTTTACAAAGTGCTGTTGCTTTTCCCGCAGCCTTTGTATTATTGGAAGGTTAATTAGGATCTCTGCTCTAGCTGCAGGGACTTCACCAAAAAAAATCCCTTATTTTTCAATTTCACCTCTGACAAAATTAAATTGACCTATGGGCTCAGAAGTTGGTAGATAAGGATACAGATTGTTTTGGGGGTTTGGTTTTTTGACTTTTTTGAAAAAAGGAAACAGGTCTAGTGTGATCACATTATGAATCACACAAGCCTAAGTTTTGCGTGTGATAATACTACACTACTAACAACACAGATGGTCTCCTGCTTAGCATCAATTTCCCTTTTGAGCTATTCAGTGCACCACGAGTGATGCTGGGACAGAAGTCATTGTCACAAAGTGCTGACAAAATATTAACCAGCAACTGAAACCCAAGATAGATTTTGAATTGCAAATAGTTTTCAGATCTTCGCCACTATCAAATGTGATATATCTTGGACACTCCACTGCAACAGTTGCTCCGAGCAATTCAGTCTCAGCTCTAGGACAGACCTAAATCTGTGCCTTTTCTCCCCGGCTCCTGGACAAATGCCTCTTCCAATGCTAGCACAGGCCTGCAAGTGAGGAGCTTGAATACATTCAGGCCCCAAGACAAGATGTTTTCTCATTCTTTTTCCCGCCAAAAGCATAAGAGCTGAACTAATCGGGGCCCCGAGCCCCTGGGTCACAGCCAGGGCACCCGCGCTGGGAACCTCAGCTCTTTCTCACCTGCTGACCGGGACAAAGCAGGGCTGAGGGGTCCAAGCTCATTAAGGCAGAGTTTTCATGGGAAGTTCAGCCCACATTAAGCTAGAGGTTTTTGGTTTTTTGGTTTGTTGGGTGGTTTTTTTGCCTTTTTTTTTTTGGGGGGGGGGTGTTTTGTATTGGGGTTTTTTTGTTTTGGTTTGGTTTTTTTTTTTAACAGTGTGTTAGACTGAGCAATTTTCAACAGGGCTCTTTCTTTCCCCTGCCAACTCACCATCCCGCGGGCAGCTCCAAGAAGAAAGAAAACAAAGACACGAGCATAGAAACAATAGTAAGATATCAACCAGAACTGCTGTTGTGAAAGTTGACATCTCCCATCACCATTCCCCTTTTGCTAAGTACGACAGCAGACCACAGCTACAGCTGCCTCACCCAATGCAGATGTTTGTATTTATACAGGAAAAAATGATTACTTAATAGCATTCCTTACACTGGGATTCTTTAGTTCTTAGTCATTCCTCAATTTGAGATAGAAACACTAGACTACACATCCCTGCTTGAATTAAGAGAGTCAAACAACATCTGCTATCACACTCGCTAAAGCCAGAAAGAGTCAACATATTTGCAAATGCTAGTCAGACAAACTTATCTTGAATAGCATCATCTTGGGAAAAGGCTAAACACCTAATTCATCTGTGCTGAATAGTTGCTATCCTGATTTCCAGAGATGAATACTCTCCCTTAATAGATTCATAACAACAGTCATTAGAAAAAAAGGTTGACAACCCCGAAAGGGGTGCATTAGAGACACCGCAGTACCATTCTTCCTGGCCTTGATGTTCTTGAAGTGTTTACAAGGCAAAACGTACAGCAGAATACACCCTTCAAAGCTCGGTGACAGAGCATGCATCCACCATCAGTCATTTTACAAAGCACCTGGTAGTCTTCAAGCATTGTGAGTCACGACCAGCCATTTAATCTTCATACAATTACACAAAATTTTAGGGGTTTGAGTGTTTTTGGTGTTTTGTTGGTTTTGTTTGCGGGGTTTTGTTTTGTTTTAAATAAAATGTGAGAATTCTGCACCAAATACTTGGTGCTGTGCATTTTCAAACTGTTATACTGGAAGAATAAACAAAACAAGAAAGCACAACATCTACATTACAAGAAGTCCCATCCTAGAAACTGTGCAACAGCCCTTTACCTCTCCCACACCAGCCAGCATCACAGCTGTGAGAAAGTCTAATGTTAACAGAACTGTCATTTTGTTTTTAAGCATAAAATTGTTCTTAATTTTAAATTCATGTCAGGGTATTGCACAGCATAAAGCAAACAAGAATATCAAGTGGGAATACTGATGGAAAAATAGTATTGTGTGAATAACTAACTAATCAGCAAATGCTCCCCTCCCTCAGCAATGAAAAGCCAAATATTTACTCAATTGTATATTGCATTCTTTGTCAAATACTTCACAGTTTGAATTTAAAAAATAAATCTCTTTCCTTTTTCCAGAACATCTCATGGGAGACCAGAGGGCCCACCAGAAGGCATTTACACCGTCTGACTGGATTCATCTCAGCAGCAACCTGGAGAAAAAGCAGGAGAGGTGTGCTCCTAAATCAGGGATTTGGACCCTCCAGACAGCCTCCAGGCCAGCGAGAACCTGGGCTCCAGAACTCATCAGACATCTAAAGTCCACGTAAGCAATACCTATTTGGACCATGGCAGCATCCTCCTCTCTCAGCAGGCTCCAGCTACGTCCCAAATGTCAGTCAGTCCAAAGCAGACTGCTCGGCCCATTTAATCAATATTTCATTGAGAAATTACCAGTTAAGTGAGCACTTGGTTTCATCATTTCATTACAAAGAACTCGGCCCTCTTGTCTTTCAGTCACAAGAGACTCAAAGCACCTCTTACACCTGGGCAGCCCCGTGTAAGGAGCATCCATGGTGCCACTTGCTTTTTCCCCCGTAACTATAGTTACTGCTAACACAGGTAACATTGCATTACATCGCGTGCCACCGCACGCCAATCAGTTTGTACGTGAAAATAGCTGTGCATGGAAATGAGCATAGGTTTATATAGATGCTAAAGGGAAAATGCAAATTTATACAAATAATTTCAGTCATCCATGAAAAGCAGCAGCCAATACACACCCATGACAGTTGAGCTTTGCTTTTTATTTTTAATCCTGTCATTGTTTACACAGAATGGTGTTTCAGATTAAGCCCCCTTACCCTTCCGCGTGTTAGTCTTTAACATGACAAGAGAATACCAATAAGGGGGTGGACAGAGGATTCTTCTAGCTTTCATGCTGTGCAACCTACCATTCACACAGCCTCGAAGCACGATTTGACTCCATTGGATATAAAGCTTGTTTTTTAAAAAAACATTGCTACTAGGTGCCAGAGTTATTATTGCAATTTGATGAATATAATGACTGTATAGCAAAGCCAAGTCCATACTCTGGGGCAGGGGCGGGGGGGGAACCTCACTCTCCAAGAGTGACATATTTAAACATTGCCTCTGAACACAAAACAAGAACTGCTGACATTTTTGTATGAAATTGTTCTCTCACTGGAGAACAACCTGCAAACGTTGTCTTCACAGATCCACCAAAACCAGACACCCCCCCAATATTATATTCTACTAAGAGTTAAATTTTGTACTATCACAGGTCAGTGAGAGCTAGCAAAGTCCTTCAAGACTACTCTACACAGAGTGTATATATTAGCAAGGGAACACTCTTTCCATTTCACACTTTAAGCATCTGTTTGGAGGTTTTGACGTTATTTTTCATGGATTGGGTTGGTAGGTGGAGGAAGGAGGAAGCAGCAAAACCCCACACCTTGAAGGAGCATGGCCTCACGTTTCCAGCCAGGCACCTTCATCAAGCCTAGGACACCCTAATGAGAAAGCTCTCAGTTAAGATCTAATGATCAGATAGCTGAGTAAAACTATCTTTCACTCCAAGCAAGAAGCACAAATTGAGTTGTTTATATTTTCATACTGGTAATGTAACATAAGCTTCTTCCAGCCATGCCAGTATCTGACACCTCAGCAGTCTGTCGCACATTAGTCATCTCCCCAGTATGTGTCTTTTATTGTGATGACCCATCACCATTTCTTCCCTAATTACCTTTGAGATTATCTATATGGCTAATGTGACCAAAATATCACAGCGAAGGCTACTGTTTCCTGACCAAATTTGTTTTTCCTCAACGTAACTTTTCCTACCATATGTACTTTTTGCTATTTTCTGGTCAAGAGGTAGATAATGAAAAAAAAGTTTTGTAGGTTATTTGCCCTCATAAACTACATGAAGGTTCCTATATTTTGACTGCTGCAGTTCTTCTCCATATGCACAAAATATGGCTGAACAAGCTACACATAATCTTATTCCCACATATGTAAGTACCCCTACATCATCTGAAATAGCACCAGCCAAGCACCACAGCATTAACTGGATCAAAGTGCACACGCCGTTTATATTTTTTTTTTTCCCCCCACTTCATTCACATTTCTCGTTGACTCCAACCCTCATTGCAGCAGATCAGCAACTGCAGAGGGGAGCAGCGTGCCAGCCGTGTATCCAGCGTCAGCCTACGCAGAGGCTTTGCGGGCTGTACGTCTGCCAGCATGTTTCAGGGACGAGCTGGCATTAAGGACAACTTGATTAGTCCGTGACAAGCAGGTGAAAGAAGGCAGGCAAGACAGCCCTGACACCCTTGGCCTGCTGGCTTGCATTCATCTCAACCTCTCTCTCCTGAAGCAGCTCATTTTGGAGCTATTCCTACGGCGAGCTCCGCACTGGCATAGGAATGCTGTGGGCACAGTGTCAGGGCCCTGGCACAGCTCCTGCAGCACTGGCAAATCGCTCTGGCGAGGACAGAAAGGCTTCACGGGCAAACAGCTGAGCAGAGAAATCAATACTACAGTCACGCACTGCCTTGAGCAATTCTGACATATTTACGGTTTCTGCTGTCCCGTTTTCAGAAGGGCGGGTATCACTTTCCCCCAGATGCCACCATCCTTCAGTGCCACAAGGACCACCGCGGACGTGGACATCGCCACAGAAGCCTCTCCGCTAGCAAGAGAGACTTTCACCTTCAACATAGGCTCAAAACCACCATCTCTCCTCATGCTCCCCACCAACACGCAGCGTGACGAGACTTGATCCAGCACTGCCACACTCTGCAGGACATTTGCACATTTGCCTTTCAGTGGTCTTCGCCCAAGGCAGGTCCTGGGCTCCGCAGGCCCCCGAGGCAGGTGGCTATGGTCCTGGGGACCCCGGGTCTCCCCAGCCGCTGCACTGCTAAGCCATCAGGATGGGGCCAGCAGTGACTTCAAGCCCGAGGCGCAGGAACAAGATTAAGGTTGGATGTAGGTCATTCTTATAAAGGACATCAGCTCAGCCACTCTGCCTGCCAGCACTCTGATTACTACTGCGGTTTACACTATGTGAAGGAAAAAGGCTACCTACTGCAATATTAATAGACCAGGTACTAGGATTTTCACTGAAAAAAACCCTCACGTGTACAGTCACACCGTCGTCTTCTGTGCTACTGCAACAGCCACTGGCAGTGAAACAGCCTCTGAGAGTGCAAGAGGGTTTAGTCTTTCTAAGTGGAAATTAAAACAGCAGCTTATCAGGCAAAAAAGTACATGAAATTCTCTTTGATTTAGCATTAGTGAGTCAGTGCTATTGATAAGAATAACGATGTTTTTCCAACGCAATCAATACCTTTTTTTCAAAGGAATACAGTATAAAAAAAACTTAGATGAAAGCAAATGTATAACAGAATAGTCACACCATGGTTGGGGGAGCATTTAAATCCAGTGTATCTCTGGCATATATAAAGATAGAGAATGAAAGTGCTATTACTAAAGCATAATAATATGTCCCAGCCATTAGCAATTCCACAAATGGTCTGTTATCCAAGTAAGCAAGAGAGTTACTCATTATTCAAGGTTACTGTAACTGGAGATGATACTTGTCAATAATATTGACAATTCTTTATAAAAAGCACTGTTTCCTTTGGCTGCAGAAATCCTCCTACAGGAGCCAAGTCTTAAATGTATCATTCGGAAATGTATTTAAAAAAAAACCAAACAAACCTGTGTGGTGTTACAATGGAATTCTGTAGCAAAAACAACCCCATGTTTAAGAATAAACCATTACAGCAACTATCCATGCCACCACCTTTAAAGATGTAGAAGAGAGCAGAAAGATTATTTTTATTTCAGCATCGAGTCAGGGTTGCACAGAAGCAGGGATTGTCTCCATACTCCCTTTAACTAGAAATGCAACACTTTGCTTATGCAGACTAAGATCAAAAGATTTGTTTTCACATGAACAAAACATTAACCCAGCTTAGATTTTTATCAAAGAGGTTTCCTAAATGTATACCCAGTGTTTCCTTGCTTATTATGACAAGTTACAAAAAACAAGAGTTACTTCAATAAGCCAGCTACTCCATTCAATCCCTCATCCATGCAACTTGCTTATTCCAGCCATAAAGTCAGAAGATTTAGTGCTGCATTTGAGCATCACTTCTTATGGAGGGCAGGAGAAATGCTTGAGTCCCATCCCTCCCACAAGCCCTGTAACAATCGAAATCCTAAGCAATCTACAACTGCTTCTGAGTTAAGTTTTGTTAAGTTGTACAGCATAAGACATCTTCTCATCTACCCCCACCACTCTCATCCACATCCACATTACTTAACCTGGACAATCCCTCCAAAAATGCTTTGTGCAACTCTGGACTGTACTTAAAAATGAAAAGCAAAACTCCTGTAGCCTGCTTTTCATTTGTGGCAACTGAGTAAGTCACAAACAGGAATGCAACAGTTTAGATATTCTTTGGCCAAAGGAAATTTCTATTTCCAGTAAACTAGGAAAAACCCAAACTCCTCATTTTCAGAAAAGCCACGTACAAGAGAATTTGTATCGCTGTAGTAATGCCACCAAGTTTTCTGGCACTGCAGGGTGACTTGGCACAAAGGAAGCGTGATGGAGAACCACGCTGGCTGCGGGGAGACTCTGCAAGGCACGAGCGCGCAAGTGCCAAGCACACACAAGGACTAAAAAGTCTTTTAGCTTTCTAAAAATAAGAGCTTACTAGATAAGAAGCACAGTTAGCCAGAATGCAACACGCCCTGTTTGGTTTTCAACATTATGAACCGAGGTAACACTTCATTGATGGTGGAAATTAATTACCAATATCTGGCTATTTATAGGGAAACTGCATGAGGTAGAAGCAGTGTTTGTTTTTCCCAAGACAACATTTCTGATGAGCACTCTCAGCTTTGCTGATCATGAAGAAAAAAAAAAAAAGAATCTTAAAAGTAGAGTAATGAAGCTCTCCACAGCTTTAAAGTATACACTGAACCAGAACAATAAGATAGCGAATCTTTACGCAGTGGCCAAAACTAGGCAGTGCAAAATATGTTGCTAGACAAGATACAATAACTAGAACATCTCCTCACTATAAGCATAGCCTTGAGGTAACATTTTAAGGTTTATGTGTGCAAAAAAAGCTATAAAACTTTTCATTTCACACTGCAAGAGGGCTACCACAAGTCCACCAATATGCACGTTCTGAGATGCAGAAGCCATCAGCCAACATGGTCCTTCAGGCCCCAGTTCCCGTGCTGGCTTACCGCATCCTCTCTCCCTCCAAAATGCTCCAGCAACAGCATCCTCAATGGAGCACAGACCAGTCCTTCCACTTGGGAACAAAACCCATCCGTAATTCTCTCTCTACTTTCTTCCAGAGCACTAAATCACTTCCCCAATGAAAGATATTTCATTTTCTTTTTAATTGAGGCATATGTATTCTGGATTTTTCTAAACTGTAGTTTGTGACACACTGTAACAAGATACTACAAAATCTAATATGCTCTCAAAGCAAAATCTAAAAGCCGCTACAGCCAGAAAAATCTCGTGCCTTGCACACACACTTATAAAGTTCATATAGTATGACAAAATATGTAATAGAAACAATTTAGTGAACAATTAGGTCTTTTTGTTTAAGGTAATGTTAAATATTTACTATAACGAGTTCATTTAAGCACATGCAATTCCAAGGCTGATAGTCTCAAAATGGCTTTACCTGAAAGAAGTAGGCATGAAGATGAATGTGAACTGCAATGTATTGTCCATCAGCCCTGAACACCAGAGAAAAGCTCCCTTCATCCTCTTTTAGTGGAGTTCAACAGGGCACAGAAACCAATCTTGAAATTTTCATGCTTTTCAAGATATTTCACATCAAATACACTGCTTTTCTTTTCTGCCCTCTCCAACGATGAAGTGCCAAGAAATCCTTAGATAGTTTCCTTTCCTCCCTCAAGTCCCTAGAAAGATTTTTTTTTTTCTTTCATCCTTAACTGAGAGCTTTGTGATAGCGCAACCAGTGTTTTGACAGCATTATAATCCATACGCTACTTTGCTGCATGCCTGGATATGCTATGAAGTTGAACAATAGGTAAACAGCTTTTTACTTTTTAAAATTAATTCACTTAAAAAACCAAAATGAGTCCATTTGAAAAGCCAGCTGTGGACAATTTCCTATTAAAAAAAAAATTTGGAAAAACTGTACCAGAAAATAGCATACGTGCAAAAGAAAAAAAAAAAAGGGCAAAATGAAACATTTGCATGGTGGAAAATTCTTATCTACCAAATTTATTTTAAGCACTGAGCATCCACAGGAACAAGAACAATAAAGCAAGTCACTCTTCCCTAAAAGCACGTCAAGGCTTTATACAACTTTCAAATCTTGATTTTATTTCATTTTGTGAACAGACCTAACAACCCTACAATAAGAATTAAAAAGGTAGTTCTTCACCCTGCCCCCGAGAGCATCAACGAAAGCGATCACAGCTACATAATTCAATACTGAAAGAACAGAATCATTTCTTTCTACAAAATGTTGTAAGAGCATTTTTAGAAAGAAATAGCTTTCATTTGTGGGTTTCCTGTGATACAACAGACTTTCTGTTCCCTCAAGCATCTTTCTCCCCACCTATTCCAGTAATGAATTCAATCCCGGTAGCCTGGTTTTTGAAACTCGCAGCACAGATTTCTAGATGGGATCTTACTACTGCCTGCCTACGGTGGCATTAATACTCCCCAAGCTTTAACAGAAATGTTTTCTCAGCTACATCTAAAACCAGAGTTAATTTTCTCATCTACATCTAAACCCAGAGTTAATTCTTCCACAGCTGCATTATATTTGTGGCTCACAGCACTCCCTGTTCCTCCCTAACATTTATCCAACTGCTGAGCTCCCAGCTGATAGCAGAAAGCTCTTGTCACGAGTCCCTAAAAATATAACATTGCTCAGTGGCAATATTAAGTCCTGTCATATTTCTGTTACTCCACTTCTTCCTCTATCACATCCCAACCCTCCTAGGTATTGAGAATGCCTCCCAAATTGGCATTACCAAAAATTTTTGTATGCTCAAACCATACTGCTGGACCTTGCCCAGTTTAAACCAGTTACAAATACATTTCGACTTGTTATTTCTTATTTGAGGGGGAAGGAGAAAATAAAAAAAGAAGCCTCACTCGCTTTAAAAACAACTACTTGCGGTAATTTCTCTTTGAAATTATTCACAGCTGCATTATATTTTCTAAATGGGCATATCCTAGATGTGCCAAAATGTCTTTCTTTTACTGAAAAACATTTCATAGTGAAAAGAGAGAGAGACTTTCCTTAGCTTTGAAATCTGATTAGTGTTGCTGGAACAGTACAGCTAAACCTACTGAATGACCATAAAAGTTGAGCCCTGTAGCCGATCCACTGCACTGCACGAACCCACCGCGCTCAGCCTGTCCTTGAGCGGTGCTCCCCAAGAACACGCCTGCGCATCTCACTGTGAAACAGAGCAGAAATCAGCAAAAGACAAGTTTGAAAGTCTGGGTACTCATCAGGGAAGGCACAGCCTGCCAGCCAACACTGCTTTAAAAATAGTTGCTTTTCAGATAGAAGAGTTAGAGATGACTCAAAGTTTAAGTAGCTGAAACCCCAATAGGTCATATTATGCAAATCAAACCCTGCACGCCATCAGCTGGGAGATGGCTCACGAGCCAGGAGTTTTCTACTAAAAGCAGCAAAACCGAAAACATACAATTGCGGTCACT
This sequence comes from Balaeniceps rex, assembly GCA_013401315.1. Lineage (NCBI taxonomy): Eukaryota > Metazoa > Chordata > Aves > Pelecaniformes > Balaenicipitidae > Balaeniceps > Balaeniceps rex. The sequence continues at coordinate 16,539 of VYZW01010806.1, read as the reverse complement.
AGTGCATGTGAAAAAGCAAACAGAGATTAAAGCACATCTGGCTAATACTTCAACTTGGAGACCCTAGGGCTACCTCCAGCGTGTGCTCACTGCGAAGGGAAAAGATTTTAGGTACCCCGCATTAAGATAAAGCTCCTTGGAACGTCAGGTGCATGTAGCCACCCCTTTTACAGGTGACAAAAATATGAACTTCAACCAGGGTACGTTGACCAGTGATGTTGATCATCAAGTCTTTCTCTTACACAACCAGAAGGCGAGGTACTTCCTGATGCAATAGCAGCGGAGACCTCGCCAGGATCCCATCACCAGGCAGAGGTGCCCACCGTGACAGCTACAGCCGCCTTCAACTTCAGTCACATACAGCTCATTCGCCTGCAGCATGAAGGCATAGGAAGGGTCAAACGTATGCACTTAAGCACTTTCAAACTTGTAACTCAGTGAGGAAATGTTTAGCTTCCATGCAATTAAGCCCCATTATTAAGCTTATGGTTGATCTAATTTTATGTGTAAAAACCGACTTAAATATTTCCATTTATTTAAACACAAGCAACGGTTAGGAAGGAATACTGCCTTTTCCCAACATAATCAGCTCAAATCCAGTTGTGAACCCTCCAAAAATAAATATTTTAGAAAATGAGCTCGATCCCATGGTAATAATTTTGTTCTTTGACTCTGTAGCATGTTGGGGGGTGGAGGGGGAAGGAAGGAAGGATGCAGGAAGACTCACTCTGAATAGACATAAGATGTGACTAAGGCAGCATAATTAAAGATGCGATTCCATTAATTTATTCAGTTCTTCCCAGATCCTCCCCCCCCCTTTTCCAGTGTAAACAGGGAAGAAAATGCATCTGCCCTGACAGAAAGCTCGGTCATTCGGCTCCCTTCAAATTCTGTAACCCTCCGTACCCTTCTCCCGCACCTCGCTGGCCGCGGCTGAGCCGCTGCGCCCACACGGGCCGCCTTTCCCCTTCCACCATCAGGGACCAGGGCCAACAGCGGGCCGGCAGAGCCCGGCCTGCGGGGCAGAGCGCATCCCGGCGGCAGACAGACAGACGCCCCCCGCCGCTGGGCGGGAGCTGCCCTTCGGGGGATGCTCCACCAGCGCTCCGGCGGATGCTTTATCCTTCAAAGTTGCTCCCTCGCTGCGGTTTCTGCCGGCTCGGCGACACCCCCTCCCAACACACACAACCCCCTCCCTTCGCCCCCTCCTCGGGGGGAGCAGACATTTTGAAGCAGCGGATCCCAAA
>VYZW01010806.1:0-15181 GCA_013401315.1 Balaeniceps rex | reverse complement strand
CCGCTGTCAGCTGAACGGGGCGGGGGGAGCGGAGCCGAGCCGGGCGGGCGGTACCACACTGCTGGCCCGCCCCCGCGGGGCATTTAAAGCCTGGGCAGCCGCAGTGCCGCGTCCCCCCACCCCGCACAGCTCCGCTCCGGGGCCTCAGCGGGACGTTGCAGCCCTTGTCGGCGTTTCGGGTGTGAGGGATGCGGGAGAGCCCCCAGCGGCCTTGCGCCTCTTCTTTGCCACACGGTTTTGCTACAATAGGCGATTAAAGCTTCCTTCCTCCCATCACCACCCTCGAGGTGTGAGTAGGGGAGGTTGGCTTCTATTTAAATAATAATAATAGTAAAAAAGGGCCGGGGGGGGGGGNACGGGGGGTGGGGGGGGGGGGAATGTTGCCTCTCGGCGGCTGGGCGGCAGCGCCTGAAGCGCCACAGCCAGAAGGGGCTGAGCATCGGCCAGCGCCCGGGCTGCGCTGGGCGTTTTCTGCCGGAATCCTGCTGGGGGAAATGGCTTTTTCTTCTCCCCACCCGAATGTCGAAATATCGACAAGTAACCCACCCCAGCGAGGGTCTGCGGGCGGAGGGGGAGGAGGGCTGGCGGGTGGCTTTTGTGTGGTCTCCATCCCCGATGTTAATCGCGCCGGGCGGAGAACCATTTCTTCCCTACCCGCTCTCTGTTTCAAAGCAGAATCTGAAATGTTTCTTCATTTCCAGTTTATTTAAGATTTGATAACCATTCTGCTGCGTCCAGGAAGAAAACAGTATTATTTTATCCCCGTTTCTAAAAACCCTCCCATTATCACTACCCGATGCCAAAGTGCTGGCAGATCCGTTCGGGAGTGGCATCTACTTTTAAAGGGACAGAGGTGATTCTTTTGAAGTTTTGAGATTTTTCTCCTCCGAACTGATGAGATCCCTGCTTGTGTCAGGTAATTCTGCCATCTGTATATTTTAAGAAGGTTGTCTGCAAAATTCAATATGCACTTTCATCCTTCTGTGTTTATGGTCCATGCAGCATGTAATAATCAGTGTCTCATCCTTCGCTTACTGTGGACTCTCATGACCTCTTTCAGTTATCTCTCAGCAGTGAGCAACATTTTTTCTTTCTATGATTTACATTTGTCCTTATTCAACAAGTGCCTTTGTTAAGGAAATGCCTGCAAGGAACTCGATATTTCATCCAGCATGGGTCATTTTATGGAGGTATGTGGAATAACTGATCCTTCCTACCTGGAGGCAACCTAGATCAGCATCTCTCTCTCTTCTTCCTTTGAATTAACAAGTTTTGTGCCCTTTTACTTCTCAGCTTCCTGTAGCGCTCTACTGAAAGCAGACAAGGGCTAAACCAATTTTGCTCACTTCCCAATATCCCCAATATCCAAGAAAAAAGAAGGTGAGTCCTCTATCACGATTGCTGATTCTGGTGGTTGCAGCAGTTGGTATAACAAGCTGAACCTTGATAGATCCACGTAGGAATTTGCCAGGAGACCAGTTGTTCTCTCGACTTTGCACTGAGAGCTAGGTTATTTTATTTATTTTGGTTTGTTTATTAACTTGTATGTATTTGCTTATTCAGCTCTAGGTTAAATGATAGGAGTTAAGTCAGCCTCTGACTCTCATTCAAAACTAATTCCTCTTACTGTGAAGAAGTATTATCTTGTTCTCTTAATGTAGGCTTCTCTTTTGGAGGCCTGATGGCATGGGCGTCTCCAGGCAGTCCAAGATAGAGGCTTCACCAGCCTCCCTAAAGGATGTATGAGTTAGGACTGCTTCTAAGATTAACCCAGAATTTAACACAATGGTCCTGACCTTTTTTCATTGGGCAGTTGGTGGTTCTAGATTGCTTTGGTTTAGCTGTCTTCTGTATAGGATAGTCTTTTTTGCTTCAATAAAGTTCAGTGCACAGACACTTCCATCTCAATAAAATCAGTAATACATGTAGCTTTAAACAAGGGGGTAAAACACAACATGTGAGATTGCAGGTATAAAATCTAATAAACTCACTCCTCTTCCTGGAACAGCTGTGAGGTTCAGCTCCCGCTCCTGTACGTACAGCTCCCACAGACACTCTTGTTGGAGTTTCATGGGGGCAGTGATTTCTTCTTCTAAGACAACTGATCTTCTGGGCACAAACATCATTCCAACGAGGCCACTCGGCTCCTTTGCAGTGCCAGCAGACCTGGTTGTGCCAAGTGTGTCTGGGCTCTGGTAAGTCATGTTGTGTACCTGGGCCTGGATTTTTCTCATCTAAGCGCCTCCATCTAAGTTGTTTCAGTCTTTCCTTCCAAGATGGTCTAGCTTTTGACACTGCCTTTGGGTAGCTCTTCTTCACTCCCACATTTTTTTCCTCCATCTTGGCTCTCATCCCAAGGAATCAGTAACTTCTAGGAGATTTTAAGTTTTGAAAGTTGGCTCACTGGACAACAACATCAATTATAATCAAAAATTTCAGAGCTCAACTGGGGGATTTTAGTTACATCAAGACGTTTTTCTTCCTGCCCAGTGGCAATACTTTCCTCCACTCCAGGAGGTGGACTGGATACCCATTTACAGCTAATTTTTCATTTGTCTGCTTTCACTCTTCAGCTACATTTATGTCAGTGCAAAACAGATAGGAACACAACCAAGTCTGTTGTAAGCTGCTTCCTTCTTCTATCTGGGTATAAACAACTGCTCCCAGGAAAAGGCAGCAGAGGCCTTTGCCTTTGCCTGGAGCAAGCCTGCACAGCAGAGCAGAGTCAGCTGAGTTGCGTTGGCTTGTAGCACCCAGGAGCGCTTCGTGCCCATGCTCTATTGTGCCATGAAGTCTTCCCACATCAGGTGTGTGAGCAAAGTACGACGGCACCTCACTCTACCACATGCTATCACCTGATGTATGCTATCTTATGATGTACAGCACAGGAAAGCACCGAGGTGTTCCTTCAATGTCCATAATTGCCTTTTCTCCATACTGAGATTTTTTTACACTACTGTTTTCCAGAATTTAGGCATTTTGTTTGTCTTTTCACCATCCAAACCCACCTGCACTGGTCACCAGTGCCTCTCTAGAGGGGCTGCCCTGCTTTAGAGACAGACCAAACACTTCTGCTCTACTTGCAGCATCGATTGCTTACATTTCACAGCAGTCACAGGTAGATCCACAAAGGGGCTGTGGGGCTTCTTGCAAGAGCGAGAAGATAATGAAGATGAGGCCCCAAAGCATCATGAACTGCTGCACATACTAATCAGCCAAATGCCATGGAAAAGCATTTGTACAGCCTGGGAAGAGGCAGTGACTGATAGGATTGTGCCGTGAGGCACATCGGGGATGATCAGAGGTAACTGGGTGGGATTATGGGTATTTTTTCCTTTCACCAACAAAGGGTGTTAAAGCTCCACAAGGGGCATGGATGGGCTGGATGTCCCCTATTCAAAGCATATTAACAATAATCCTGGGGAGATAAGGCTTGTCCCTGGCACAGCAGAGCACAAAGCAGTGTCAGAGCACTAGGAGCTTCTTACGCGTTCCTCCAAGGAACAGGGATAAGGTAGGATTGAGACTTTCAGACTGGGATGAGCACAAAAAACTTACTGGCATAGACCCGATCTGCCTGGGACCTTTCTCTTTGATCTGCTCTCCTGTGGCAGCAGCTTTGTCCCACCACCAGCCAGATTGCCAGTGGTGCAACACAGCAAGGGAAGGGTTTTGGCTTGGGGGATTTGTTCTTCTTTCTGAGGTACTTGTGTCTTCAGTTGCAGTGAATATTTCTCTCAATATCAAGTTGGTTCAGCTTTCCCTTTCCTTAACCTCTCAGCAAGTCTTTGTTTCTTAGAACCTGTTAGTTTGAACTGGGTCAAACGCTAACAAGCGTGTCAGCCCACCCTGCCCTTAGGATCTGCCATAAAAGATCAGACTACAGGCCCGTCAAGCTCTTTGTCCTACTTCTGCAAGAAGCCAATGCCCGATGCTTCAGAGAGGTGGAAAAAGCCTGCTGTCTAAAGGTTACATCCCTTCTCCTTGCTGTGACGCTGTTGCTTCACTTTGTTTTCTTCAGCATTCTTCAATGAGTTGGAAATCATGCTGCTGGTGATGGATTGCTCAACTCCTTCACACAGCTTTACAGTTCCCTGGAGAAGATCTTTCACCAGCTGCCAAGCCACATTGATTTTCCATTGAAAGCCTCTCCTGTTTTGCTCTATGTGGTCACGAGGTCCTATAGGGTGGGAGAGAGGGAAAACAACTAAGATGCAATATGAATGTTTCTAACACTCAGAAGAACAGTTTTCTACTTGTGGCTGACTTTCAGTTGAGCATTTCACAGTGCTGTGAGCTACTTCACGAGAAGCTAAGTGTGACTAGTCAGCTGAAAGAAATGGGATAAGGATGGACTGTAAGACTGAAATTGAAGTCATTCGGGCACAAAGTGGAGGAGAGCATATAGCAGAAGTGGGAAGAAAAACAAGAATGGCAGAAGATTTTATAGCAAGGTTCGTAAAGCAAGCAATTTTTATTCTCTGAGCTTATGCAAGAAGACTACTTAAAGCATTGGAAAGGTATTGGCTGCCTTAGGGTTTTAAACCAAATAGACCAGATCACTAGCCATAAGACATAAAGCAGAGAACATTTCCCCCAGCACAATTCATCATTGTTTAGAAAGCAGATACTGCAGGTACATATTCTAATATTAAATCAAATTATAATACCATTAAAGCAAGTAGCTCATCTTCTATACTGGCCTCATATATATAAAGATTAAGTTTGAATAAAAGCACACAGCTTTCCTCTGTCACATTGTGTAATTATTATTCATACAGCAGAATTATAGATAACAAAGTAAAAGATGACTACTTTCCTGCATCTCTGCCATAGGATCTCTGAAGCGTCTGTGATTTAAAATGTAAAGGTTTAAAATCTCTAATCCCCTATTGTAGCTCATTGCATTTTATTCATTTTATGTACATCCACCATACGCATGCCCTTGCATTGCAAACACATATAGACGCATTCCACTCTTATCTGCTTTCAGAGAGGATCCCTGGGGGAGAGGTCTCATGAGGCAACTGAAATGATTTAATAGCTAATTGTACTTTCCTTCCCCTCCCTCCCAGGCCCTGTGTTCCTGCTGCTTCCTTCACAAAAAAAATCTGTGGCCTTGTCTGCCTCCTTGGTGAGCACATCCAGTTCAGCGTCCGAAAACTTATCCTACAACATAGGCAAGGATGGAAATACGTTGCCTGTTTTCATTCGTGTGGTCAACATGCTGCAAGCCAGGCTTCACAGCATGCAGCTCAGCCCTCTGCTGAGGAGGCACCTCCTCTACAGGGCTGGCCTCATCTCCTGTGCTTCAAACCTCCCCCCCAGCCTGAATCAGCCTTCTCAGGGGTTCCAATCTTGGAGGCGAAGTGGCAATGACATCCCAGGCAGATAAGGCACATGGACTCTGAACACCGCCTCAGAAATGACTCCCAGGCAAGTCCAGCAGTTGCCGTGCCCGGTTTCCAGAGGTCTGTGTCCTTTGCCACCCTGCCCTTTCCTCTCCATGTGTTCAGTGGCACAGAATGGTGAAAATCTGTGGTGACTCCTGCCATTTCACTCCACTTCTGTCTTTGATTTTATACTGAGCTTGCAAGATGCGCCTCCTCCTGCTGAGCAACCGATTAGGTGGGCTTTCCTTCCCCTGCCCATGAAGTCAGGAGTAGGATCGTATGCAACCATTACCTTTGGTATGACTCAGTGCCAAGACCCAGAGGTCAAAGACCATATTTTGCTCAGAGTGAGGTGGTACTTCTGCTCTTTGCTTGTAGAAGACGCACAGACTGTTCCAGCTGCTGCTGAGATAAAACCTAATCAGCAAAGTACGCTGCTTGGATAAATCACTAGCATGTCACACGCTAATGGAGGTGTTGTGCTGGGAGCATCAAGCTAAAGCACCCACACAGAGACTTCCATCCATCTCTGACAGCATTGCTCACTCGCTGCATGACCTTAGCCAAATTGCTCGTAGCCTGACTTGCAGAAGCACCAGCCTCCTGGAAATCAGGTCAGTGCACTCCCTGTGCTTCAGCTGCCCCCAGGAAAAGAAAGCAAATGCTGCTTCTCCTCTGCCCAAACATCTGTCAGGCACAAAGCTCTATTGTTCCCAAAGCTGGTCCCGTTGGCGTTGCACCGGGAGGCAGGTGCGCCTCTACATGGGCAACAGCCCTGACGCTGAGTCCTTCCAGCCCACGCATCCCAATGCTGTCGTCTGCTGACAGATGCCTTTCACACCAGGCCTGATGAGGCACGTGTTCAGTGTGGACAGCAAAGCTCTGTTCTTTATTTTGAATTTTTGCTCTCTGCTGAGGGTGTTTGTTTCCCTGCCTCTAAGCTCCGATTCCTCTGTTTTCAGTGCTCCAGGATCCCAGTACCTTACAATGTCCACTCAGGAAAGGCCCAAGGAGCTAAAGGAGTCTTGCAACATAGTATACCTACTCACATAAAGCAAGAGGAAAGGGCTGTGGCTTTTTTTTTAAAAACACTAGAGCTTCATAGGTACGTATTGTGGCAAGGAAAGGCAGGAGGAGATCCTGGTGAGCTGCTTGGACCGTGTGCCCACAGCAATACTGTCTGCAGTGGCAGGGGTTTGGGCACAGCTGTGCCAGTGGTCTGTGCTCCCAAATAGCTGATCTCTGGCGCTGGGAAAGCTTCCAGAGGAGATGCACTTAAGTTGTCACATATACCTGAGTAACAGCGTTGTGTTCAAAGCCTAGTCATGAATACTGTTTTCCTTTATCTCGGTTTCCAAAAATCAGAATCAGTCCCATGTCTGCCAATACCAGTGGGAACGTGAACGAACTCTACGTTTTCATGCGTTCTGGACAAAATCTGTCCATGAACAGCAGGTAAGCTTTTTGTCAAAATGCCTTTGGCCTCTGCACAAATGTAATTAGAGTCTGATTTCAACTCCCCTGATTTCAATTTCCCAACTTCCCTTTGAAGCCTTGGTTAGTAAGAAGTGCCAGACACCCCGCATCTACATTACAATGCATCCTAGCACACTTGAAAGCCCAAGGGCGTGCCAAAGAAATCCAAATCCACTGAATCCATAGCCAATATACAATGTGAGATCAAGGACAGATGAAAAGTATTTCCTGCAATGAATATGCATTGTGAATTATTTTGTCATTTAGCAAGGACTGCTGCTTTGCTGCCTGCTCCTTTATAATACGTGTTCACATCGTTGCAGCAATGTTAACTTAATGAATCTAAAAGCAGTTTTTGCTAATCAAAACACTAAAGGTTCTGTTTCAATTTCCCTAGTAGTGGTTTTTAGCAGAAGTCTAAACATTTATGTCCATAGGTTCAGCCATATCTCTGCCACTTATTCTTCATGCCTGATAACAGCACATTGCCTGGAAGTACCTGCTGCTTAGGAAACTTACTACTGACTACAGCTAGATTGCAGTTTTTCTGCGTTGGCTTACTGCACTCCCGCTTTAGCTTAGAAACACTGGAAATCAGCTCTGAGCTCACATTGAACAGAAGGACAGAGATCAAAGTGATTCGCTTCTCCTTGAGGATCATGTTTCTTGGTGACTTCCTTGCAAACCAATAGCCACAACTTATTGAAGCCCGGATCCATGCTGGGCGACTCCAGCAGTTCCCATCAGGCACATCCTTTGGGGGTGGGAGCATTTGACACTGTCTGATGTGTCAAAGGACTAGCTCAGCACCTCCCTTCGGGCTGAAATGCTGGGACTACTATTGAGCAATCCCAGTAAACAGTATTTCCCCAGCTAAATCGGAGCCATTGGCATCCTGGTGCTCAGCACTACTGGGCAGGGGTGAAGGCAAGAGAACAGCAATCGTCTTTGGTGCCAGCCATCATCAGTGTGTCCGGCTGCTCTGACTCTCATGTCAGCCCATGTGTGGGGCAAGGATCAGGCCCAGTGAGGAGAACCAGGCTGGGAACATGGCCCTGGGATGGCCATGGGGAGGGGGGTAGCTATGGGGAGGGGGATGGCTTGGTGGGGCCCATGCATGGGCAGGGCAGGGCTGCAGGGAGCTGGAGACAAGCCCTCCTGCAGTGTCACTGGGGCAGGGACTGGCAGCCCTGGGGGCTGAAATGGGCCATGGGCAGTGTGGAGGGAGCCCCGGGGCAGGGGATGATCAGGGCCAGCAAGGTCCATTAGTGCCCTCAGAGCCCTGACACCCAGCACATACGGCCGAGATGTGCTGATTTCAGTTGTGGAAGTGCTTAGTTTCTTGTTTGGAAGATGACAGAGCCTGCCTGCTCTGTTATCCTTGGGCCATTTTTTCAGACTGAGGATTAGCCTGCCTGCAGATGCTCCTGCCCTGGCTCCCCCAGAGCCAGTTCGCAGTGCCGCAGCCAGAGCACTGTGCTGCGCAGTCACAGCGACGCTGCTGCTTCCACTCAGAGCTGGATGCAGATGCTTGCATGAAGCCTGATGCCTCGGCTGATAAAACTGGAGACGCAAGATCACACAGGGCACGGTTGGGGGGCTCTCAGGCTGCCTTCACTATTAGGAGCTCTGAGCTTGCAACAAGGAGGCATCCAAGCAGCTTCATGTGCAACCTGCCCAGCCCTGCGGGTAACAGGTCCAGCTGGAAGCAAGCCCACTCCAAATAAGCCATTTGGGTGTCGCTGCACTGCGTCCTCTGCTGCGGTGAAGGAAATTGCGGTACATTGCCAATGCACCAAGCTTAGAGAAGCTTGAAATGCACAAAGACATTATATATGGGCTAATGTCAGTGTTTAAATTGTTCTGTAAGCAAACCCCATGGATCTGGTCATGTGTGTATTTGAAACCTGTTGATGCAAAGGTGACAGAGTTGCCTATATCCTAAAGAAGAGGTGTGCCAAATACCCCTTTGGAGGGTACACTGTGGAAGTATGGATGGGAAAGCCAGTGGAACTAACACTTTGTAGGATACCACTGAAAATTGATAAAAGGTCCAAAGACTGAGTCCTTTTCCAGACCCTTGTGACCTTCCCATGCCTCTATGTGCATAAATCATAGCTATTCTGTCCTTGGTCACATTGAATTTAAGCTCCAGCCTGTTCATCATGTGAGGGAGCTGGCCGGTGTTGCAGGGGAGCTGCATTTCCATTCCTCTGGGCATCCTTGCAGTGGTATCACTTGTTTTCCATGTCCTCTGGATGCTAGGGCAAAATAGTGAAGGGCAGAGGTCCTGACATAGCATGACCCTGACTCACAACTAAGTTGCTTGAGGACCCTGAAACCCTCCCAAGATGCAACAGCAAACATCAGCCAAAAGAGGAGGCATATTGTATCAGGTCCTTGGCAAACAACTTCCTCTAGGAGCTCTACAGAGTAAGCACCACCTGCCTGTCTTGCATCTGTCTCAGATCTCCATCACTTCCTCTGTCCCCAGGTCCCTGGAAGAACCCAAATGTTTGGCAGACTACCATGGGGAAGGTGAAAGGAAGAGTTCAGCTGGTGCCAGGCTCTGAGCACCAGCAGGGAAACTAAGAAATTTGAATTACAAAATCAACCGGCTGCTGTGAACTGATGCAGCTCCTTGAAAACTTGATTTGCTTACCTTATCCCTGGCACCAATGGCTGTTAGCATGATCCTTAAAAAATCAGATGACTAAATGTACTATGGCTTCAGGCTTTATTTCTGGAGCAAGCTGGAACAATTGCTCTGCCTGGAGACAAGAGAAGTAATTAGTCATAGGTTTAAACACAGTAGTGAATCCAGCCTACCCGGCAACAGAGTGAGCTAAGCTGGGGAAGCATCACTTGCATTAGGGTCCCAACCTGTGGTTGTGGTTTCATGCTCCAGAATAAGTGCTGGCTTAGCTCTGTTGTTTGACATTGTTTCTGCCTGTCTGGGAAAAGCTAAAGTCTAATAAATATACTGAAGTCATGAGACTTGTGCATCATCCTTGGTAGGTCACATGTGGAGGGGATGTGGGACAAAGCCACGTGGGGAAGGCAGACAGGATGGATTTTCCTGTCTCAGGAGGGATGAGGACATGGAGAATGTCTTAGTTTCATTCAGGAAAACTTAGGCAGCTACAGATATTCTGCAGACCAGACTGGGGAGGCTCTGTAATATATAAGCAGCCTGTTTCCCTGGCTGCCCATTTTCACTCACCTTCCATCACCTTCCTCTCTCAGGGCTTTGCAGAGAAGCACAGGAAAAAAAAACCCAACAAAAAAAACCCAACACAAAACAACAAGAAGAAACTCCAAAAATAATGCTGTGACACCAGGCACACACATTGCTCACCTCTATTTACAGTCCCTCCTTCTTCCCCCTGCAGCTGTGTCCCACCTTGGGCTGGCTCCAGAGCTGGCCCAGACCTTGGGGATACTCAAAAGCTTCCTGCAAACTGCTGTGACCCCAGGCCCCTGGCCACTCAAGACAGGACACTGGCATCTGCAAAGCTGTTACAGATGACCACAGTAGCATCACAACAGTACAAAAAGTACAACAGGGATAGCGCAGTTTGTGGAAGACCAAAGGGAGCTACGAACAAAGTCCACTGCAAACTGCCCACCACCACCACCACCTCGTTCAGCATACTAATACAAGTAGTTGTATCACCAGAAGTGGCTGTGCCAACCTGGTAGCTGCTTCCTCTTTGTTGCTGCTTTTGCTGCAATCTTCTTGCCGTGCAGCTAAAACCACCAGAGCACCTGTTTTTACAGCACATGTCTCTGGACATGTTCATTAGCTACAAGTATGTTTATCAGGCTCGGCTGCTTTCTGTCTAATTTTCCCCCACAGTGAGGTTTCACTCATGCTAGCTGATTGTCACAAAATATTGCTGGGACCTGAAACTTAGGAGTCTAAGTGTTATTGTTTTAAGAGATATATAGGAGTCAAAGTCCCAGTATTTCAAGGAGACTTCAGCCGTTCAAAAACAGGGCTTGAAAATACATATCCTCTAGTTTTAACATCAAAACAAGTATCCAAAGAATACCCACAAAGAAACACAGACCATCAGACTCTGTGTGCCTTTCCAGGCTCTGTCTGTGCTACAAAAATGCTGCCATGTCTGATCACGTGTTAACACAAGCAGCCAGCTGAGGCCAAACACACTTTAACTACACATGTAGACAAAGACAACATCAAGAATGATCTCAGAGATGATAGTTTTCAACTTATTGATCTTACCATTGAGGCTCTTGCAGGGACTCCTCGTATCAGGAAGACTGAGTCTGCATTGGAACAAGGATCAGATTAATACAGCTTCTCCTCATTTCATCACGCCCCTCCCAAAAAAAAAGCAAACAAAAAACCCAAGCTTCACCTTGCAGATTCCCCTTCTTGCATCCACTGCCAGAAGGTACTTGATGCCTTCAGCTCTGCCAGCTGCTGCTCCTTCCTGCTTCCGACCTAACACAGCTGGCAAGGCAGCAGGGAAGGTAATCCTATGAAAAAAACATTTAACGCTTTTGGGACATATTACAGGTAATGTGTGATTTGTTTTGTTAGGATATCTATTCTTCAACTGCAAAAGATGTACCGTGATGCTGAAATGAGTAGGTGTGGATTGTAGCTGAAGGCACAACAGAATAATTCAATTGCCTCCCCCTTACCCAGTCTGAGCTCTCATATTCAATTTTACCTTAGCTACTAGCTAATGTGCCAGCTACATTTTGATAATGACTTGCTTCCGCAGCCTCTGGGTAACCACAAAATGATCCTGATCTGCAAAACCCCTGACTGTTGATATTGAGTTGTTGGGATGATTTTTACAAATCAGCAGCGCTCTGAATCCATCCATCTTCCCTTCTGCAAATTTCCACTGAGGTCCTTTCATTGCCGCAAATTGTGGCAGCTAGCCTTGCAAAAAAGAGGTCTGGAAATTGGGGCTGGAGCTTCAGCTGTAACAGCTAGAAGAGAAGGAATGAACTGGGGTGATCACCTGCCTGCTGAACTGCAGGCCTGCCTTCCTTTGAGTTTAACCTTTCTATCTATGAAGATTCATGAGTCGTGGGCTTGCTAATGTGAAGGTAGCTCCTCTCTGCCTTCCCCTTCTCTCTGTCCTTGTGCAGTTCCATTTCTTTGTTGTTAATTGGCTCAAACAAGATCTCCTCAGAGACTTGGGCAGTTCTATCATCAGCCAGTAATCTGCTAATTCCCTTGGACACGCAGGAGTCCCTCGTGTGCTACTCTACAACTGCATTTTGCAAGTGTTGTACTCCTCCATGATAAACCAAATCGATGTTATGTTGTGATCAAAGACGTCCTTGTCCTCAGAGCAAATTCCAGCGTAGTTATGGTAGTTGGCTGCACAGTATACCATACATTTGAGCAGCAGAAATTCTCAAGATGTCACCATCTAAAGCAAAAAGCCTTTGGAAATTAAACATTTTTTCTCACAGGGGACAGGCTTTGATACGTTGCAGAAGTAATCAGTGCAAAGCATGTCCTGAAAGTCTAAGTTTACCTAGATTTTCACAAGAGGGATGGCAGCTATCATTGGTATCAGAGCTTTCTTATGTCATGCTAGGAGGCTATACAATAATAACTAAATATCTGTAGTTAAATAAGAAAGAGTGGATTTCTGGTTTTAACATCCCAGCCAATGTTACTGGGAAGCAAGGACTTCACCCCTCCTTTTTTACCTAGGCAATCCCTAAGCTGGGAGCAGGCAGGGAAGATTTTTTATAACTGCCCGAGTGTGATGTTGGTCTGTATTAGACAGCAGTGACTTCACTGAGGTTCACATAGCTACCACGTAATATCACTTATCAGGAGTTCAGAAAAGCTAGACCTGAGAAGTTACTTGTTAAAATACTGTCATGGTTTAACCGTAGCCGGCAACTAAGCACCACACAGCCGCTCGCTCACTCCTCAAGCCCCTGGTGGGATAGGGGAGAGAATTGGAAGGGTGAAAGTGAGAAAACTCATGGGTTGAGATAAGAACAGTTTAATAATTGAAATTAAAAAAGTAAAATAATACAACAACAATAATAATAATAATTTAAAAAGAATATAAAAAGCAAGTGATGCGCAGTGCAATTGCTCACCACCCACTCACCGATACCCAGCCAGTTCCTGAGCAGCGGTTCCCCCCCAGCCAACTCCCCCCAGTTTATATACTGAGCATGACATCATATGGTATGGAATACCCCTTTGGCCAGTTTGGGTCAGCTGTCCTGGCTGTGCCCCCTCCCAGCTTCTTGTGCACCTGGCAGAGCATGGGAAGCTGAAAAAGTCCTTGACTAGTATAAACACTACTTAGCAACAACTAAAACATCAGTGTGTTATCAACATTATTCTCATCCTAAATCCAAAACACAGCACTATACCAGCTGCTAGGAAGAAAATTAACTCTATCCCAGCCAAAATCAGGACAGTATCCACCCCTTATTCTATACCATCTATGTCATGCCTAGGTCCTACCCTTTCCAATACATTCCAATTAATCACCACCACTTTCCTTGTCTTTTGATATATACACACAGGTATCATTCCCTTAGTCTATGGGCTATCCCTCTAAAAGGTGTGTTGAGTTCATTTAGTCCATGACTTTGGGTTCCATCTGTCATAACAGTCCTTCAGGGCAGGAGAGATGGCATGTGGTGTTGGATTGTTGCATGCTGAAGCCAGTTCTGGTTCCGTTATCACTGCTCTTGTCCAGTTGTATCATTGCTGCACTTTGCTCGGTTTCATTGAAGTTCATTCTTCATTAATCCAGGTGATTCTTACTGTAATACCATTGATATGGCATATAGCCACCACAGAAGTGACTGTATAGCAATTAACATCATACAATTTAATTCATTAGCTATTCTCACCCAAAATCAAATCCCCAAAATCAAATCCCCTTGAGGTACACATCGGACTTCCCCATCCTTCCCCATCACCCACCAAGTGCACCCAGGTCCTTGAGCAAGAGCAATCCCACAAATGGGTTTGCCTTTGCCCAAGGGGGAAGTTACCCAGACTGTC
The DNA here is from genome assembly GCA_013401315.1 of Balaeniceps rex. Lineage (NCBI taxonomy): Eukaryota > Metazoa > Chordata > Aves > Pelecaniformes > Balaenicipitidae > Balaeniceps > Balaeniceps rex. Next base: position 1,276 of record VYZW01010806.1, on the reverse strand, counting down.
TTCCCCAGCATATTTTTTACATGCACTGCAGGGACTTTATCCCCTTCTACAGTACGTAAGAGTTTTGACTGGGCAGGGCCAGCTTGATTGGCAGATGCCCTGGTGTTGATTAACCAGGTGGCCTTTGCTAAATGTGTATCCCACCACCATTGCTCTCAGTGTAGTCTTTAACAGTCCATTGCATCGTTCGATTTTCCTGGAGGCTGGTGGATGATAGGGGATGTGATATAGCTACTCAGCGCCATGCTCTTTAGCCCAGTTGTCTATGAGGTTGTTTCGGAAATGGGTCCCGTTGTCTTACTCAATTCTTTCTGGGGTGCCATGTCGCCATAAGACTTGCTTTCCAAGGCCCAGGATAGTGTTCCAGGCAGTGGCATGGGGCATGGGATATGTTTCCAGCCATCCGGTGGTTGCTTCCACCACAGTGAGCACGTAGCGCTTGCCTTAGCGGTGGGAGTGTGATACAATAAATCAGCCAGGCCTCTCCATATTTATATTTCAGCCATCGTCCTCCATACCACAGAGGCTTTAACTGCTTGGCTTGTTTGATTGCAGCACATGCTTCACATTCATGGATAAGCTGTGCAATAGTGTCCATGGTCAAGTCATGAGCCCATCTATATGTTGCATCTCTTCCTTGATGGCCTGAGGTGCCATGAGCCCACTGAGCTATAAAAAAGATGTTATTTTGTTGATCACATCCATTGGCATCTGATGACGTTCATCTTGCCATTTTATTCCTAAAAACTGGATTTCCTGTGTGGGTCTCTTGACCTTACTTTGTTTTATGGCAAAACTGGCCTTCAGAAGGATTTGGACTATCTTCTTACCTTTCTCAAAAACTTCTTCTGCTGTGTTGCCGCATATCATGATGCCATCAATGTATTGCAGATGTTCTGGAGCCTCACCCTGTACCAGTGCAGTCTGGATCAGTCCATGGCAAATGGTAAGGCCGTGTTTCCACCCCTGGGGCAGTTGATTCCAGGTGTACTGGGTGCCCCTCCAAGTGGAAGCAAACTGTGGCCTGCACTTTGCTGCCAAAGGGATTGAGAAAAATGCATTAGCAATATCAGTTGTGGCATACCACTTGGCTGCCTTTGACTCCAGTTCGTATTGAAGTTCTAGCATGTCCGGCATGGCAGCACTCAGCTGCGGCATGACTTCGTTCAGGCCACACTAGTCTACTGTTAGTCTCCACTGTCCATTAGACTTTTGCATTGGCCATATGGGACTGTTGAAGGGTGAGCAAGTCTTGCTGATCACTCCTTGGCTCTCC
>VYZW01010804.1:0-11568 GCA_013401315.1 Balaeniceps rex | reverse complement strand
GCCCTTAAGTAGTCTGTATGCTGCAATGTTATATCCAGAGGAAGCTTTATTTCATTAGCATAACTCTTGTGATCTGTACACTATCAGAGATTCTTAGACAAAAATAACTCTGTGACAATCAGTCCAATAGCCAAAATTGCATAAAAAGCTTCTAAAGTAAAATATTCCCCAGATGATTCCAAAGTGTTAACCTACTTATGACAATTCTTGATTATTTGATTACGTGCCACTGGGACCAGCGAAAAAAAATAGACACAAAAAACCCAAACAACACACAAAAGNACAAATGCAGAAATTAATTGTTTAATGAATACTTTATGGGACAGAGTAATTGTGTATGAGGGCTAGAATACTGACATGTTTTATTTGCTGACCTGCAAGAAATTTGGGAAGATCTAAAGAGGAGGTAAAACATAGCAGATTCCTACATAAGAACTTCAGGAACAATCTCTATTCTTTCTCCAGTATATAGTGTATCTCCAACAGTGTAAACTTTATTTTGTGATGGCCAGAAGTCATCCAATCAAAATACCATAAACAATTAAAAATGGGGTTCTTTTATCCTGTAGGGAGAGAGAAGGGGAGGGGCTGGGACCTATTTTCATGGAATTCCAGCATGCTAATGGAGTAAAAAAGCTTTGTATAAGTCCATAAGGAATATGTCCTACAACACTTTCTCTACGTTGAATAGACTGAAATACATGAAAAGTAAAAAGTAATTCAGTTATTTGTTTTAATATTTCTAACATGTTTTGCTTTAAAGAAATGGTTTGCTTCAGCAGTATCTAAGGTGATTGACTCGGTAGGAGGAGTACATCNCCAAACAACACACAAAAGAAAACAAACTAAAAAGCTACTACATTAATTTTACAATTTCAGATTATTTGTCAAATGCACACTACTTTGACAGAATTTCCCACTCTCTCTAGTCAGCGGTGATGTTACAAATGCAGAAATTAATTGTTTAATGAATACTTTATGGGACAGAGTAATTGTGTATGAGGGCTAGAATACTGACATGTTTTATTTGCTGACCTGCAAGAAATTTGGGAAGATCTAAAGAGGAGGTAAAACATAGCAGATTCCTACATAAGAACTTCAGGAACAATCTCTATTCTTTCTCCAGTATATAGTGTATCTCCAACAGTGTAAACTTTATTTTGTGATGGCCAGAAGTCATCCAATCAAAATACCATAAACAATTAAAAATGGGGTTCTTTTATCCTGTAGGGAGAGAGAAGGGGAGGGGCTGGGACCTATTTTCATGGAATTCCAGCATGCTAATGGAGTAAAAAAGCTTTGTATAAGTCCATAAGGAATATGTCCTACAACACTTTCTCTACGTTGAATAGACTGAAATACATGAAAAGTAAAAAGTAATTCAGTTATTTGTTTTAATATTTCTAACATGTTTTGCTTTAAAGAAATGGTTTGCTTCAGCNGTCTGGCCATAAGTCAGAATTGCTCTGATAATCACAGCTGATGCACAGGGTTACGAACTACTGCCTGGACTGAGAGAAAATGTATAATTATACCTTACAATGGTGCTGACAGGAAAAGTAATTTAAAAAAAGCCAATGCTGGGATGTTCACTCCAAACTGCTGCTGCAGTGCAACATCTCCTCAGCTGTATGGCTGCAGCTGTTTGAAGGGCCACATTAAAATCATTCTGGCCTTTAATGATTAAAATCATTAAAGTCAAAGCAAAACTCTATTGATTCCCCCTTGCGGGGGGGGAAAGTGCAGATTTTTGTTCTTAATACTGAACATAACATTTTATTTCAGTGGTATGGCTGGATAGACCCATATATAGATGCAGGAAATAAGCATAGATGGAAGCGAGAGGTCAATACTTAGTGCAAGGCATCTGGTCTCAACATCACAAAAAGGGTACTGTTTTAAAGTTCTTCAAGAAGGACTCCATCAAAATTTTTTACAGTTCTGACTTATTATTTTTCTGGGTTTTTTTTTATTCTATCAGCCCCAAATACTTACATATAGTTTCTGTAAAAATATCTAGTTCTCAATCACATTTCAATAAGCAGTTACCCAAATTAAGCCTAGAGTTTTTATGGCACAGCACAATTCTTACATAATAATCTATTCCTTTAATAGTAGAGGGTACTGTGGTTGCTGCTTTTGCTCTTCATAGTATTGGTATACTTTTCCACAGGTTATATTTTAAATTATTCCCCAAAACTGATTAGTAGTGAAACTGTCATTGGGTTTTATTCAGATAACAGAAAGATTTTTAGAGAAAAGGCCTAAGTTTAATTAATCTTCCAAATTAATTCACATAAAGATTCTCTTGATCTCAGATAATCAAACCCTTAGCCTGTGCATTTCATAATATTCTGCAATATTAAATATTATCTTCCTGTTGATATATGAGAATGTTGCTGGTAAAGGTGCATCTGTTACTAGTCTTTTGCTGCCTACAGTGCCTGAAGTAAGCTGTAGACCATTGACTACAGGGTTTAAAGTAATCTCAAAACAATACAGAAACATTGATTTACAGTTTAAATGGTTATTTTGTTTCATTTCTTTCCTAACTGCTCAACAACTAAGGGTCAAGCAGAGTCGATTAGGTGAACCAACAAAATATCAGTACTAAACAATTTCTGCTGATTTCCCTGGGCTTCTCAGTATGGCCCTCAGCTGCTCATCTCCAAATGCTCACAACAGCAGAACCCAAAGCGCTAGTGAAATATCTGCGTTACTGAATCAGATTCTTTGGATTTATTCTAACACTTATTTTTTTAGTCTTGTGCAGTGTGAATCTCCAATATTTTGCCATGATTTGGCACATATCTGAACTTGCCATTATTTATCCAACCTAGTAGCATGCTCATCAGCGATATACCATGTTCAGACTGTTCTTAACTTAATATTGGTCCAAACCACTACCGCTTTCTTCATATCTTTTCCAGATATATTCTTGCCACAAACTTGTTAAGAGAGTTCAGGAGTTATTTGGATTCTTTCCAGAAAAAATAGGCATAGAATTTCTGCCTTTCTCCCAGAATTTCTGGAATTTTTATTCTTTCTTATACAGTCCTGAGTTTGAGATCCTGCCTGGATCTCAAACTTGTCATGATACCACCTGTCTACTCCTGGAATCGATTTATACTCATATCCATTTCTCTCAATAATCATATCTTAAACCATCCTTATTCTTTTAGTGAAACTGCCTCAGCCAAGTTCCAAATTCTTTACTAACAGCTGCACTGAGAATTTCAAACACTTAAAAATTATTAATTGGATTCAAACCTGCCTTTTGATTATGAAAATTATGATCATAATTTTTAATCCACAACATTGCATTCCTTTTTATTTTTCTCCCAGTTTCTTTGCTATCACAGCACAAGTGGAGCATGATTTGAAACTCTTCCTTGATATCAGATATTTCTTTTGCAGATAGAAGTTTTGGAGATTCTTACATAATCATATACGTCTAAAAGCAGCTTTCAGAAATGAATATACACATTTTATGTATAAATTTTAAAATCAGTTTTCTTACTATTGTCCCTATCCTTGTTACACCTAAAGGATCAGCTGTAGTTCCATAATTGTCTTATCTCAAACGTTACTATTTCTTTCATTATTTACTTTAGAGCATCCCATATTGGCACTGACTGCTGTCAAAATGTAAGGAAGCACTAGATGCTTTAAAAAACACCCAGATTCTTAAGCTTTTTTTTTTTTCTTTCCTAAGATCAGCATCTGGCAGCCATATTTAGAAGACTGAAATACTAGGACAGATTTTAAGAGAAAAACACTATTTGTGGAGGATCACAGTTGAGACCTAATAGTCTGTATTTCCAGTAGCAAATCTATCTACTTAACATAACATAACAAAAATTACATCTGAAAAACACATCTGATACCAACACCTGCTATGCTAGGTTTAGTTAAGAGCATGTTAGTTTCTCCAGTTGTAACACTCCTGTTTACGGGTTCTTAACTTTCTGCACAGTTCAATGTTTCAAAAAGAGCACTTGTGAACTGAAATGGTCCCAGAGCAGCCATTACAGCTGTCAGAGACATAAGCACTGTTAAACACTCTACACAAGTATTTACAGAATAGAACTAAAAAGACTTTAAAATTGTCACTACAGTCTATGCGGTAAATAAGAAACTTCCTGAAAATTAAAGAGTAGTGTCTCTACTACTGCAGAGTTGCTTCGTTCATAAAACTAAAATATTTTCCTTTTTTATTTTCATATTCTAATAACTGTCTTGCTAGCCTCTCCAAACACCGAAAGTGGGGAAGTTGGGAAAGATGCTGTACTGCAGAGAATCATACATAATCTGCCTTCTATGTGGCTTCAGGGATATGGATTGTTTCATTGCTGCTTATTGTGATCAAACTGATAATCTAATATTCCAGGTTTAAGAAATTAGGCTGTCTTCATGGAAACACAAGTCACAATTTCAGCTAGATCCATTCACAAACAATACGAAATTAGTTCCACATCACATTTACGTTTTCATGTATGACTATGACATTTATACACAGGCATAATGACAGAAAATTCAACATGAGCAAAATCAAATATTATTGTCTTTGGCAAGAAATGGTAAATGCGAGCTAGCAGCAGAATTGAAAACACCTTCTCAAGATCTCCTATAAGGGAATACTCTTTGCCAAGAAAAATGTCACAGGCCGGAATACAGTTCAAAACTTTAGTTTAATTATTGTAACAAAAACATTTATTTTAGTTTATTCTGCTTTATCATAGGAGACAAAAAATACACATTTGGATATTTTATCCTTCTACTGTGGCAGTTAACAAAACAGAAGGGTTTAGTGTGATATTTGTATTGTAAATCCACGTCCAGAAATATCTGGAACTACCCAATAAAATAACCATCTAAAAATGTTTGAATAAGCAGCTTTTGGAACAGGACTTCACCTCTTTATTCAAAACTAGCTTCAGAAATCTTTAAATTGCTAAGCAGCACAAGCCAAAGCCAGTCCTTTAGTGCAATCACAGAAAGCCACAGAGAGTGGACATTTGCTGTAAAGAGTAAAGGCAAAATGTGCCACTGTAAGAACTGATTTTACAATACATTTATTTTTACTCCAAATCTTATACTTAACATATGATAACCTCAGGAAGGCATAGCCTTTCTGCTGTTTCACAGTGCCTTGTACAACTGTGATTTAGCCTTAAGAACTATCACAAATTAGTGTGTAATAGCACGTAACAAGCATATTAATACATACTATTGCAGCATGTAATAAGCATACTATTACACATTATTTTAACATGTAATAATAATAATGATATAAATGGAGTTATAGTATACATGGTCATGATGATGGGATTAAAATTAAGAAATGCTGAAAGAGAGTTTTTACAATTATAACTTGGCCAATGTTTTCTCATTTTCAACATGAAGAGACAATACATCTCTATAATTTATATTAAAAAATATCATTGACTTCAAAATAGTATGGTTTTTGAAAGCTAGATTCAAAAGTTTAGGTGTCTCATGCCTTTAGTAAGTTAGTTTTGATCGGTCCTTTGATCAAGGTAGAGGCATGATTGCTTGAGTATTAGCATTTTTGACCGGATAAGGACCTTTCTGTACAGTAAATGCAGTGTCGATGCCCTACTATATTGTGAAGTGAAACATAAATAAATGAGCAATTAAAATGTTTTAAGCTTTTAAATAGCTCTTTAAAGATTGTGAGTTCAAAAAATATTTTGTCTCATTTTGACAGTCTGTATCACATAACTTGGACAAATCAAAGTGTATTTCCAGTCTATAATAGCAAATATGATGACGTAGAGAACATTCTTTCTGAACTCCTGGTCCCAGTGCATACTGCAACATGAGCATCAAGTTCACCTACTTAACGGCAGAGTAAATGAAGTAGGTAGCAGATTAACCATCCTTATTAAAATATTGCTATGGTAGATGATTTTTATTTTATAGTCTGGCAAAAATTAAGCAATATAACGTAAAATTCAGTCAAGCTATTTCTAAACTAGCTTTTTAAAAAGGATAGCTATTTTCAAAAATCAACATTTTTAGACAATATATTTCAGTTTATTACTATGCTCTACAAATTGCTTATATAGTGCAAAATATAATTCAGTTGAAAAATATAATGAGATTAACAGCATGTATTTTAATTTTGATATCATGGAAATAAGAAGAACATGCTTTAATTTAAGTGACTCAGCAGTTATGTAATAGCTCATATGCACTTGGCATTACCATACTAATTGGTCTAATACTCTTTTTCATTATCTGCTACAGCCATACACATTGGTATTAGAAGAAAGCCAGTAGCTGTGAGAATGGGTCAGATCTATGTCTCTAGATCTATAGGACTCCAAAAGGGGTCAAATAATCAGTAAGTAGATGAAATTAAAATCAATAAAGCCGAAAGACCCCAGTGGAGAGGAATTAATTTGACTCCCTTCATAACTTTCATCTGATAGCTCAAGAAGCATTTCAGGTCAATTATATTAATAGAAACTGTTTGAGTGAAAAGATGTTAATGATGATCCAGAGCTAATTAGCATAGCTATTTTCACTCCATCTTCTACAAAGAGAAAGGCAGACCATAGACACAGAATCAGACTCTTTTTTTTGATCAATGATGGAAATTGGCAGAGGACAAAAGGATGTGTGCAACAGCTTAGCAGCTTTTAGTGACAAACCCATACACTATGATGAAAACCAAAAATAAACACAGAGATTTATAATAATTTATTAAATAAGATTTAAAAGGGAAACTGAAGCAAAACTGGAACAGTATGGTCATTGCCAAATATTAGTTGCTACTTCTTTTATAGAAACCTATTCTACTTCGTTCCTCTTGCATTTTTCACATCAGCAAATGTTTCTGTAGATCTCTGTCTCTCAAGCACACAGATGGTAAAAGTCATAGAAAGTTGAGAAAAATTTTAATAAGAAATAAATATGAGATTACTTAACTAAAGAATATAGGATCCAGTATTTAGAGCCTACAAAAATTAATCCAAGCCTTTTAAATTGATAGTTCTTGACAGGTAGATCACTATGGTAGATTAATCTTCTAGATGGTGTCAGGAAGAAGTAGCTTGGCTGTAAGTCACTCTCATATGCTACTGAAGGTATTCTAAGTTCAGTTTCTTTTCACAGTTTACTGTGTAAGAAACTCTGGTTTTATCTGTTTCAAATCCACAGCTGCTCAAATCTGGATACTTAGACACAACAAATACAATTTGGAACCACAGCTATTCATAGCCATGGAAAACATATACCTGTGTGTGTTCCAATTCAAGCATGCAATTGAATTGCTTCAGATAAAACAACTCCTGAGACATGTTTTAATGAAGCTTATTGCAAGTGTTGCATCTGTTCACCTTGCCTACAAGTCTGACTATTAGAAAGAGTATACGTTACCGTGTAATTAAGCAGCAGTCATGAATGATGCTGTCCTCCACAAATATGCCGCTCTCTTCATCTGTTTCAATCAGATGACCAGCATGGTACCAATGTACTTGGGTGGTATTGTCAACGTATGTTGCAGTACACTGAAATGGCAAGCGGTCTCCATGAAAAACCACTTGTCTTTGTGATGGGATCAGCTCAAAAAGAGGAAGTTCCAGAGGCCCAGCTGCAGGGAAAACAAAACAACAAAACAACAGGAAAATAGGAAAAAAACCTCACAATGAATTCCTCTCATTAATATTGTGAAGTGAACTGATTGTATACAACTCTAGCTTCCTAGATCTTAACGTTAAAGCACTAATATAAAAGATATGCCCTCAAACTACCCACTTAAGTCTGATCATGTTGTGAATTCTAGAGATCACATCTCTTTTATTGGTGTGAGCCCAGATAATTACAGGATTACTAGAATATCTACAGAAAATGGGTTTTGCAGAATAGTGAAATAGAAAATAGAATAGTCTCTGCTGCTCCTTCCTCCTCAGGGAGAGGACTCCTCACACTCTTTCCCTGCTCCAGTGTAGGGTCCTTCCCACAGGAGACAGTACTCCTTGAAATCCTCCAATGTAAGTCCTTCCCACAGGTTGCAGTTCTTCACGAACTGCTCCAGCGTGGGTCCCTCCCACGGGGTGCAGTCTTTCATTTCAGGAGCAGACTGCTCCAGCATAGGTCCCCCATGGGGTCACAAGTCCTGCCAGCAAACCTACTCCAGCGTGGGCTACTCTCTCCATGGGTCCACAGGTCCTGCCAGGAGCCTGCTCCAGCATGAGCTTCCCACAGGGTCACAGCCTCCTTTGGGTCCATCCACCTGCTCCGGCGCAGGGTCGTCCACAGGCTTCAGGTTGATATCTGCTGCACCCTTAACCTCCATGGGTTGCAGGGGGACAGCCTGCCTCACCACGGTCTTCACCATGGGCTGCAGGGGAATTTCTGCTCTGGTGCCTGGAGCACCTCCTCCCCCTCCTTCTTCACTGACCTTGGTGTCTGCAGAGTTGTTCCTCTCACATATTCTCACTCCTCTCTCCAGCTGCTGTTGTTCAGGGTTTTTTTTCCCCCTTCTTAAATATGTTATCCCAGAGGCGCTACCACTGTCGCTGACGGGCTCGCCCTTGGCCAGTGGCGGATCCGTCTTGGAGCCAGCTGGCAGTGGCTCTATCGGACATAGGGGAAGCTTCTAGCAGCTTCTCACAGAAGCCACCCCTGTAGCCCCCCCGCTACCAAAACCTTGCCACTTTCCCCTGAAGTTCAACTGTCCCTGTGAGTTCTCATTTCCCTGTCCCTACTTCTTTCTGCCTCTTCCACAAGTCATCTTTATTCTCTAGATCTTTACTCAACATTAAATATTTATCTAAATAGCTCTTTCTACTTTTTAATAGTGGAGTACATTTCTTTATTTTATGAATGTTTTCTCTCCTGTCTTTCCCCAAGAAATACCCTAATAATACGAATATTACATATTCTTATTCTAAGCAGAATCTTAAAAAAACCAGCTGCCATCATCACATACCCAAATGCCTAAACACAATTTAAAAATAAATAGTGTTGTAAATTTGGAAGGCACATGCATTTTTGGGAATGCTGAAAGTCCGCTAATTTCATAGATTTGACAGTGATTGAAGGCTATATCCTTCAATCCTACAGTCTCTGTAGAGACTGAATCTCTAGACAGAATTTGTTTTCTTCCATTTTTATTTCTAGATCCTGAAACTACATTAACACGATTTCTGTAAAATATTTTCTATACATTGTGAGATTAATGCTATTCCTTTAAATCAGTAGCAAAACATTGAAAAGGAGTATTTTAGGAAAGGCAATTAAAATAGAGGCTCTGCATCTAAAGAAAGAAGACCATCTTTTATAGGACAATAAGGAATAAAGGAAAACTTTATTTTATTTTTTTTTATATAGTCTCCTTAGGCAGGACAAGAAAATTACTACCTCTGATATTTTTGTTACCATCACACAAATTTCTAATGGTAATAAAAATACTAAGGACTCACATATGTGATTGATGAACACACTACCATGAACGTCTTGCACAATAATTCCTAAAATACAACCTCTTCACCTCAGTCTACAATGCCAAAACAATTGACCGAGGCTGGGGCACTTTATAACTTCACTACTGCAACCTCATCTTAGACACAATGCCTACAGTCTTGCACCTTGGAAATCTTTCTACCTTGATGAGGAAAGAGAATTTATGAGCTAGATCTTCTTCTCCCTTATTTTTCTTCTCCCTTATTTTTCTTCTGTTTTCATTTAAAGGCCTCTCATCATTAATATCTATCCAGCCTACAGGGTTGTCAGTTGAAAGGTCACCCTTCCACATTTGTACCACTAGTAACTATCTCAAACATCAATTTTTCTGACAAGTACTGTAACATTTTTTTTCCATTTCACTGCTCACCATTTTTTCTTCCTTAAAGTTTCTCCTCAAAATCCTCCATTGCCCATAATAAATACAGATTAACTTAACCATGCCTAACCAGATTGCAAGCCATAATCACTGGTTCTACAATTGCTAAAATTTGTGGACAACCAGTGGTGTTTGTTCCACTCCTTACTCAGCATCCCACCCTAACACGCTTCTTTATGTCATTCAGATGTTGTCTTTGGAACACTTAAATTGTGAGAAGCTGCATTTATAAACCTAGCTTTGGGCCCTCAATACTATTGGGGAATTTAAATGTTAAACAGTATATTCATCACCTGCTTTGAATAAACAGTGAGCGGGATCACTTCTACTTTTTTATAGAGTAAGAACGCCGGCCAGCATAACATGCAGGATTTGAACATGAGTGAATATATGATATTGCTGTCTGGAAGAAGCACACAGAGGATTAAGGGGCTAGCTACTATCTACTCAAATGTTGTAATTCTGCTGTGACTATAAAGGGCAGTCTTCAGATATCCTTCCTTACTTGTACATACATCCTGCAGTTTATCTTCTGATTGTGCCTGTTATTTGTGGACATGGATGCATTGCTAAAAATTCCTTGAAACATACCTAGTATTTCTATAAGATCTTTGGCTTCTGACTAAAAGAAGAGAAAGCAAACCAGATTAATACCTCATTCATAATAGCTGCAGGCTTGGGCTCAGTCATTTACATTAAAGATTTTTCTAGAAGATGGAGACACCCTCTATCTCCAAAAGGTTGCAATCTTTGTGGTGCATTATGAAGTCAATTATGAAATATAAGGAAAAGTTATGGTGTGGAATTAGCCATAAATTAACTGAATGATTATGAAAATGGAGTCCAGAAGAATTAAATGTACTGTCACAAGTACAACAGAAATATATACTACTCACAACAATAAAATTTTTCTCATGAATACAGTAATTTTTAACTGAGGATATTGTATCTTGACAAATGTTTTTGCTCATGCATGGAGTGACACATTGTGTCATGAGGCTATGAAGTAGTAAGAGTGCGAACTATAGTATCAATATTTCTTAAGTCAAGCTAAATAACTTGCCTGGCATATGGATGCAGTGTAACACTATCACTTTGAATTTATCTCTTTACGCCTTTAGCTAGTCTTTAAGGCTCTCCCGTTATCATTTCTGTTGCTCAGCCTTGGGAATCACCAAACCCAGAAATGGAGTAGGAATGATGAGTTCTGTGCAGATTTTGTCAATTAATGATCAGAAGTAAACGAAAACTTTTTTAACCGCAGCATATCAGAAAAGGAGAAAATGATCCTTTGATTGACATCAGTCATATCAACATCCTACTCACTTTCTTTTTCTTCGCAAATCCTTCTAAGTGACAACAAAGATGCACAGTGAATGAAACATACCTTTGGTTTACCATTAGGACAGGATATCCTTCTGACCAGCTGAACCCTTTCACAATGTACATATTTGGATTGGCCAAATTGACAAATAATGCTGCAAACTCATTTTCAAAGTGAAACTAGTAACATTTCTATGGATTATGACATTTGCAGAGCAAGGAAGGCACACTTAAGTACTTCTACAAAACATCTGCTTTTAATCTGTGTGATGTCTACAAAAAAATGACTACCAGAGCTAATCTTCAGTTGTTTTCCAGGAATAATCATGATTTAAATGACTGTCGTGGTTTAGCCCCAGTCGGCAACCAAG
>VYZW01010802.1:83242-96024 GCA_013401315.1 Balaeniceps rex | reverse complement strand
CGCGCCGCGCCGCAGAGGGGAGGGGGCGGGCAGGCAGGGAGGGCGCACCCCGCCCCGCAGCGCCGCCCGCTTCGCCCTTTCAGCCTCGGGAACCGCCGGGAAAGTTTGTGCCCCGGGAAGTTTGCGGGGATCCCCCCGCCTCGCCCGGCCCGGCAACGGCGTTACCCGCCGGCAGGCTGGAGCAGGAGGTCAGGCGTACACGGCCACACAACATTTGGTTTTTCAAGCGCGTTTGCGTGTCCCTAATGACCGCCACCACCACCCACCTATCATTTTTGCAGGCATGCGAGGTGCTGCGGATTTCAGTCATATTTAGGTGAAATGGAGCCAGCTGAATGGTGGATGTTAGGCAAGTGTCTCGGCAATCGCTGGAAGCCCTTTCTGAATGTTTGCCATTTGCCCGCGAGGACATTTGTGCCAGAGACCAGGAGGTGCGTGGCACCTGTCTGCACAGGCCACGTGCACCCCACACCCGAGCTGCCAACACTCAAAACGCTTCTCTCAACAAGCCACTGACATACAGATATTGGACGCAAACGCACAGCAGTTCCTTAAAGAATTTCGACAACTAAGCGTAAAAAAAAAAAACAACCGAACCCAATTGCCTTCCCCGGAGTTCTTGCGAGCACAAAAATGGGCCTATATTCACTGGATAAACTATGCATCGCGAGTTCTTCATCCAGCTCCTGTTGGTACCTCCAGAGCGAGCGCTGGCACTTACAGAGACGTTCCTGCAATCTGGTGCAGCCAGCGCGGGCACTAAGCAGTTAAGAAATAGATGTCTCTGCCAGGGAAATCATTTTAGCCACTTGTAAATTACAGAAAAAGAAGGGGAAGTCGTACCGTTTCATTGGCTTTATATGTAAGTAAATGAAGGCTTTATTCGCAGACTGAACTTTTATTTCCTTCTGCTCCAATCTGAATTCAAGCTTGGGGTGCTCAACGCCAGGGAATTACCCGCGGGAAAGTGCTGCAGGAACTTTTTCACAGGAGCAGTAAGAAGAGGTGGATTTCAGCAGCGGGATTTGGCGAGGACCAGCAGCCTTGCGGTTAATACTCCAACAAGGGAGACCAACTGGTGCAGAAGAGTGACAGTTATGGTCGATCGGGTAGCTTTCAGATCTCCAAGAAGTCACACCAGTGGTATTTACGTTATGGATCGGTACGCTTTATTTGGAACCGGTACAGTTTATCAACTAATGATCTGCCTCTAACCACAAAATATGCATTTTAAAATACCCCCAAACATGTATTTACATAATAAAGCATACCCTCCTGACTAGCTAGCGTCATCCCTTCTGACAGTTCTGCTGCCTTTTTTCAAAGTCTTTTCTGTTTTGATACATTTTAATATGAACTTATGGGGAAAAATACAAATGAGGGGAAACGATGTTTCGGTAATGTCACAAAGTGACAAAAAACAAGCGCTTTTCCTGTTGAGGTTCATTCCCTACCACTTTTCTCCCAAATTAGTTGTCAAAAGCCATATGCGATACTCCAAACACTGAGGATGTTTTTCAAACACAGACTCCTCCTGAACTCCAAACTTCCTTTAATCACAACCCGGGTCTCACTTAAGCAATCCTTTCCGAGTTAATTTATTACTCTTGAAGGAGTTACATTTTTAATGACCTAAAAGAGGAAAAGGGGAAAACTCTGATAATCTTTTCTCATGCATGAGGAAGACCGTTTCATGTATTTTTTAATTGTCATGTGAATTATATTGCAGTGCTATATATAACCTTTCTGCTCCAGCCTGGAAAACTTGTACACTTTTCTCGTGCTGGGGAAGAAGCGTGGACTCCAATTCAGATGGGTTTTCTCTGAAACCCTTTGCTCAGTAGAGGCTTTTTTTGTTTTCAGATACGAATCTGTTTTATCCCACAGTCTGCCCTGAGCCTGGGAGCCGAGGAGGACTGGAAGAGTGGAAAATGTACAGGTGTTTATCGGTGAGGTAGCCAACCTTCCAGCTACAGCTTTCTCATGACGAGTCTTAAGAAAGCAATTCCAGATTGTCCTTTTCACCGTAATCTGTGCTTTGATGGGAGGGACAGAAAGTTAAAAATCAGAGGCTCTGTTTTTCATCCAGAAACCATTCCTATTTCATTTTTAGCAGGAATGCAGCGAGAGCTGTGTGTTGCAACATTGTGAACATGGAAGCTGCCCTGCCTTTGTAAATAGTAAGGTTGTTCTGAAAGAAAGTTGCAAAAAAAAAGAAACAAACTGAAATTCGCTTTCTGTTCCTGTTCATTCTGTGACTGGCTCTAGTGCGTACCTGCAAACTGGCCGTTGTAAACCTACCCTGATCCATCAGTATTATAAGCATTGCGCTGGAATTAGAAAAAGGAGGTGAAGCAAGCCTTTGGGGAATGCAGCAGTTCATTACAGACTGCTAACTGGGTCTTTTTTTCTAATATTACTCTTTTTGTGCACTGTTTTCCGAGGGTTCCTAAAGCCCACGGATCCACCATCAGGGCTGGACTCTCGCTCGGCTGCTGCATTTGGGTTCCCTTCTGCTGGAGCGAGGAACTCCAAAATGTCCCTGACGGCACGCGCTGTAACTCTGGCTCTCCCCTGGGTGCTCCCAGCACGCATCCTGAGCAGGCTACCCTTGGGGCGCAGGCCTCTGCTACAGAAGAACTGCAGATGGGGACTGGAAAAGCAGCTGCCTCTGCTCCCCTCGCTTTCTCACTGGAAGACCTCCCACCTTGCACTGGAAGCAGTAGGTTTTCATTCAGGACTACGTTCCTTTACCCACCCCCAGCTCTGTGCCTCAAGGGGTCTTGACGAAGATGGAAATGGTGGCTCAGCTGTTTTCCACCCTCAAGAAGAGACACATTTGTGGCACAGCCTTTCTTCTAGCACCAGTCTTGTGGGCACTCCAAATGTACGGTCCTCCCCTTCTGGGACAGGGGGTAAACCCAAGAAGAGATGCATGAGCTTTCTCCAAGTTCCCAAACCAATTTCTTTTTTATTTCATTGGTGCAAGAAACACATGGAAACACATGGAAATGCTTTGTATGCTGTCCACAACAATAACAGCACACCTGCACCCCATTGCCTGGAATCCCTCATAACTCTCTAACATCCTTTGAGCTACAAATTATTCCATGGACTCTCTGGGACCTGGGCTCCAACCTAACCTGAAAGCTGTCTGTCTGCACTGCCACGATACCGAACCCAGCCCCTCTGAGCTGCGGTTCATCTCTGTGACTTCCAGCAGTACTAGGCACCCTCCTTCCTTCCTCTGTAGATGCCCACCTCTCTGCTGGCACATATATACCTTATACACATATATTCCTCCTCCTCACAGCTGTGGCCAGGCACCTCCTGAACACCTCCCTCATGCCTGCCCCTGCTGCTTTCCACACATGCAGCCCATCCCAGCTCCCTGCCAAAGAGGGATGCCTCGCTGCTTGCCAGCTACTGTGGAGTTCTTGCATCAGTAAAAGAAAAGACCAGGCATGAACTAGTCTTTGTGTGCTGCAAGAAAAGACACCTGAGAACTGCTGTAATGCATAATCTGCCAGCAAAAATAAGGTTAAAACCATCCGTTAGAATGCCTTGCTTATCACCCAGTATTCCTGAAAACTGCTCTCCTTGCTTTTGTTTGAAAGGAAATGCAGCGATTACCCCCCTATTACAGACACCCACAAATATTTACTAAAAATAATGTAGCAGAGCGATTTTTTAAAAAGTTGTCACAGCTTAAATATTCCCATTACTTTGAATCTGGTTTGATTCTGCTTCAAGTACAGCCGCTTTCCTGCTGCTTCCTAGGCAGGAGTCCAGGTTGCTGATCCCCAGTATGCCGACTCCCAGAGGGCTCGATCCATCGCTGATGCAAGTCAACGTCGCAGCCCTGCGTTCGACGGGATGCTGCCAGCTAAGAAACAGCAGTGCCCAGGAAAAAGCAAACCCACGGCGATCCTCACACCCTTGATGCTGGGATCCTTATGGGACACAGACTGAGAGCTCTGAAACTCGGGTCCGAAGAGGTGGCTACTAAAAACACCTGGGTTTGTTTAGACCACGTCAGTATGTCCAGATGTCTCTCCTCTGTGAATGATGGCCCACGCATCGGCGCCGCAGTGTCATTTCTTTCTGCTTCTTAAAAACCTGCCCTTTATTGGAGGGGGGCCGGAGCGGCTTTTACCCTGCAAATGCTGTATGAATCTGAATGACATGCCAGAAATGTCACGCCAGCGGCTAACAAGGGGGTTTAGAATAAGCACTCCCTGGCCAGTACGCAGCAAGCATGGGCTTGTTCACCTAATCAGCTTTAGGGCTCCTCAGTGCTAAGGGGGTTGTATTCTGTTTTTGTCAAACGGCATTGCACAAATGCTCCTCTGGGGCAGCTACTCAGAAAGTATATTTGTTCTTTCAGGGCTTGCATGTCCCAAAAAAAAACTGTAAGAAAGGTTTGTATCACTGCTGCTAGTTCAGGATGTCTGACAGTTTTATTTTCTTTCAGGCCCTATTTTCAGATACTTTTTGATTCGTCAAGTTTCACCTCTTTGGACTAAAAGTTCCCTGTTCGAGACGTATGCGGTCTCTAAAACCATTCAGCTGGTTTCCAGACTTCATTCTTAACAAACACATTTTCTGTGCTAAAATAATAACTATTTAAGAACTACTTTTCTAAGGAGCTCTAATGCCTTTACACTTAGAAGCAGAAGTTTGAAATTTGGTCATTGTGAACACACCTCATTCGGCCAAATTGCAGAAATTTCTGCGCTATAAGAAAAAAAAAATTAGTTCACACGTAAGAGAATTGTTAGAAGTGCAGCAGGGGAAAATTCTCTGAAGTGTCTCTTTTTGGCTGATCTTTGAAAAAGATTTCCTCTGTAAACGCATTCCCTGCACTGGAAATGCTAAGTGATCTGACAATAGCAAAAGGTAAGCATCTGCCACAGAGCATTCAAGTTTAGTGATCTCTTTTATCAAGTTATCAAAACAAGGATGATCCCACTTCCAGAGTGTGGAGACAGACTCATTGATGTTTGAGAAGTACACAGGTACCACAGAGAGAACCTGTACAAATTTTGGAACGTGGGTGTGTGGAGTTGGGGCAACTTTGTGAAGGAAGAAAAGACTGATGCTGAAAAGGGACCACAGAGTAAATGAGGAAACAATCCTGCGGGAAGACTAGTTATGCGATCAGGCAATTAAGAGCCTGATCAGGCGTATGTACCAAGCTGGTAAAGTAAGGATTGCATGCATAAACTCAACTCAGGCATCTCCCAGCTTTTGAGCACTTCAGTTTGTGACCTTTGCAAAGATTCTGGAGGTTTCTACCCCCTTGGCTTGGCTGCTCTCTGAGTTTTGGTATTCGTCTTGGCAGTGACAGATTTTGCTTTACCTCCATACTTAAGTTTTTGATGAGGGAATTGCATTTTCACATTTAATCAATCAGTGAGAGTAAGGATTTCATTAGAAAGCAGAGTTTTGTCAGTTTAACACCAGCTTCAGATGAATGACAGTGATCTTGAGCCAGATTTTTGTTTCACATCATGTGCATATCATCAAGCACCTCTGGTAGCCTACACCAATGAAAAATCAAGCTCATACCACTATTGACTGAGCCCTGACTTTGGCCCTGGGATGCCCAAGATAGCTACATCAAGCTATTCCAGGCTCTGTTGGACTGGAGGAGCGTCTGAAACCAAAATAGTAAGCAAACCCAACTTTTTTACTACCTCATAAAACAACAAAAGAAAAAGTAGTATCTGCTTCAGGTGATTTCTACTGGAAGGAAATTTGAGTGAGATTTTTCTCTAAAGAAAGGCCTTTTCTCTGTAGTTGTGATGTTGCATAGCTTTGGTCACCTTCTCATTAAAATAGCCGGAGATACTGTTATCATCTCAGTTCTCACACTCTGACAAAAGGCATATGTGTATTTTACTATCCAGTTTTGTACATGCTTTGCTCCCCTCCTCTGTTGTCACATTTTCACTGTTGAAGATTCAGGCTCGTCTGGAATAAGCTTATGTTTTTCAAATACTTGATTTCACACACCACTATTATTTATGGTTAAGGCTTTATTGGGAAGAATGACAATCAATCATGACTCAAAGATGGTCTCAGTGCCAGAAGCACTCGTATCCTTCTACAGGCCATCATTCTGACTTGCAGTAAGCACCAGCAGGCAGTGGATGGTCATTTCCCTTACTGTCCCCTGAGGTCATGTTAATCAGCCCTTGGCTTTACTGTCAGAAGGCATAAAAATGGGACTCTCAATGCTGCACGGTGTGGGACTGATGGATGATCCCAGAGAAGTACTGCTGATCCTCTATCGATGTCCCCAGAACTTGTTTCTTTCTCCAATTTCAGAGGCATCCACAGATGAATAGGGGTGCTGTCGTGCTTTAACCCCGGCCTACAACTAAGCCCCACACAGCCGCTCACTCCCCTTGGCGGGACAGGGGAGAGAATTGGAAGAATAAAAATGAGAAAACTCATGCGTTGAGATAAAGACAGCTTAATAGGTAGAGCAAAAGCCATGCACGCAAGCAAAGCAAAACAAGGAATTCATTCACTCCTTCCCATCAGCAGGCAGGTATTCAGCCATCTCCAGGAAAGCAGGGCTCCATCACGTGTAACAGTTACTTGGGAAGACAAACGCCATCACTCCAAATGTCCCCCCTTTCCTTCTTCTTGCCCCAGCTTTATATGCTGAGCATGATGTCATACAGTATGGGATATCCCTTTGGTCAGCTGGGGTCAGCTATCCTGGCTGTGTCCCCTCCCAGCTTCTTGTGCAGCCCCAGCCTACTCGCTGGTGGGGTGGGGTGAGAAGCAGAAAAGGCCTTGACTCTGTGTAAGCACTGCTCAGCAGTAACAAAAATATTGTGTGTTTCCAGCACAAATCCAAAACATAGCTCTGTACTAGTTACTATGAAAAAAATTAACTCTATCCCAGCCAAAACCAGCACAGGTGCAGAAGCCAGCTGGCTGCTCCACACATCAGGTGGTTTAAAAGATGCTACAAATAGCTGGGTGCTGACAGCACAGTGTCTGTTATCTAGATGACTGCAACTAAGCATCTCCTTTGTAAGGTGGGACATTCAGCAGCAGGTATCATCTCACAGAAAAGGTAACTGCTGAGGTTTAGGTAATACCAGTTTCCATCAGTTTATGACTGTCATCCCAGTTCCCTGAATGCTTTTTAATGTTCACCTCCGTACAGCTGTGGCCCCAGACGTTCAAGAAAGAGGATGCTGGGAAAGGGAAATGATACCCCAGATGCCAATGGGTGGTCAGAAGAATACATTACATCCCAAGAATGGCAACAAAATGTGAGCTACTGGACTTGGGAAGGACAAGAATGAACACATTGAAAAGCAAACAAAAAACCGCTGGGAAGAGCAGTGGAAGAAACATGGATAAATGGTATTGTGAGGATTTAACAGGAAAATCAGGGCAGAACAAAACACAGAAGGCGCCACAAGGGACATAAGCAAACTTTCTTGTTTCAACAAGGTAGCTATCCTTTCTCACACGTGTGCAGTCCCGTCCAAATGCGCAGTCACACAAATATTTTAAGCTGCTCTCTCCTGCCAGCAAGAGACTTGTTATTATGGCAGCCAGTGCTGCGCTGCCTAGATGAGCCCCCAGAGAAAGCCCTCTCACCTCTCGCTCGCTCGCTCGCTGGCGTGCCAGCCGATTCCCTGCACACCTTACTACGTGCTCTGAATGACGATTACGTTTCAGCTAGCGCTTCAACCCTTTCTGGGTGTAACTTTAGCCCCCTTGAGCAAACGCACACCTGCTTTACACTGCATCTGCGGAACGGAAGAAACAAGGCCCTGAGTACAGAGATCTTGTTAAAACATGCCATAGGCAGACCAGGCGATATTATCAAGCAATTGAACAAGGACCAATACACCTTCAATCTTGAAATTCTGTCTGTTATCCCTGCTCCACTGGATCTGCTCAATTCCAAGTTGCAAAGCGTTATCCTAGGCAGGATGACAGAAATGCCCATTGTTAATTAATATTATTATTTTATTACTCTTGGTACTTAATGGCCCAAGACATTTTAGCCGATAATTGAGATCAAGTAACAGAGTTACTTCTTTTACATCTGGACTGTATGTAAGTATATTAAACAAAAACCTATACAAATACTTTAGGGTAGAGATCACTCAGTATGCAGAGTTTTCCTTAACACCTCTCAAGCCCATTTAATATTCAGGTTTGCTGTTACACAAAGTAATAAACTGACCAAAAAACAATTGCTCTTACAGATAAAGTGAACATTAAGGCTTTAATCATCAATGCTGTCAAAATATTTAGAAGAAATTAGTTTATCATGCATAGCAAAGATGGGTTTCTTGAGACCTCTAATGAAAGCTGATATAGCCATTATCTGATTACTGTAATGTACACTCAATCATTAATACAAAAGTCCTCTTTAATGATCTTTGTTTTTATGGCCACAGCCATCCTAGGAGGAAGCCGGGAGGTGGGAAGGGCAAAGTATTGCTTCTTGATTTTGTTTATGCCAATTCTAATGGGGTTGTGACACTGAAGAATGCTAATTCGAGACTGATGTTTATTTCTTGGCCCTGATCACAAGACGTGGGTCAGACTTACGAGAGGTCAGCGGTATTTGATGTCCTGAGGGCAAAATGATGTTATTCGAGATTAATCCAGAGGCTGCACCAGTCTTCTGCAGTCCCAGGGATCGCCGGTTGGCATATTAAGATGGTGTGAATCCACGCTCCCCATCGCAGCTGTGCTGAACCAAGTCCTGTTACGAGTAAGGAGCTGTGCCCTGGCATCTGCATGGAAATCATGAACCTGCTCTTCAGTAGCAAAAACACGGAGAAAGTAAAGATGCATAAGGGGTCTGGTAATTATTTCTCAAGTTTGTTATAGCAAACTGCACTCTGTTGTTATTTTGCTGCTGGCTTCTGCTAATAATTTGCTCTCAGTTTTTAAAGAATAGACCCCAAAAGAAATTTGTCGGCATCTGGCTCAATCAAAATGGAAAAAGTCATAATAAGGAAACTGTCTTTCAGAAAGAGTGAGGACTGTGTTCTCTGAATGTAGATTTTTTTAATGACTTTGGATTTTGCAGATTGTAGTCATTATACAGCTATTTATGAGGAAGTATTATTGTTGTCTTTGTCAACAAAAAAAGCCTTGAGAACACTGTCTGTCACCTAGGATTAGTATTGCCACAAAATAAATGTTCTCTCAATATTTTTGTGGATGTTTTTACAGAATTGTTAGAGAACCTGAACCCCACTATTACTGCAAATTAAAAATTATTTAATAGTGCTGCATGCGAAAGGGTGGGGTTTTTTACAGTTGTCAAAGACTTCAGACACTGATCATTTTGTTTAACAATACATTATTTTCTGTTAGTACTTCTAGACAAATTGCAGGTGTTATCTTATGTTTCTTTAAATGTCTGTGTTACTGTAAAAGCACTAGTATGAGTGCATAAATAGTCACCTAAAATAGGCATTGTTTTTGCATCTTTAAAAGCAAGGTACCAAGAACACCAATAATATGTTTACCTCAAAAATATGAATGTCTTCATGTACCATTCAATTCACGCTACAAGTTTTAGACTTTGTATCTCTTTGGAGAGAGTTCCTACTGCGTATCATTTAAGTCTCATGTAAACTTGTAGGTTAAGTGGTACATCAGTCTTGTTCTGAATCAGAAATTAAATGTATCCTTTGGGAACTCTTCTAAATATTTTGACTTTAATGATTAGAGCTTTTTAGCCTTTATCTGTTGAAGTCAGTCTCAGCATTAGCTTTTTGTTGCTCCCCCCATCATTCCTTCTCCTGTTTGGAGAATCTCAGGTGCTAAAACCCACCACTGCCAAATCCGCTGCAGACTGTGGACAAAAGAGAAACAGGAACACTCGAGCTTCCCGTTCATCCCATGCTGTGACTGTAAAACAATGGAGTCACAGCAGACCTGTAGAGTACGTAAAATAAATGGACCTTCAAGGAATGTATATTTTCACACACTAACAGGGGTACCAAGCTCCCACATTTTCCTACCATATGAAATTCATCACTGTGTATAACTCTATCTACATTCCTGTGGCTCACTTCCTGCTGCAGCCATGATAAATGTCCTTTTATATTTAGGGATTTTAGGGTTACTCATCCTTCATTTCTAGTGTTATCAAATCTGTATTTCAAATATCTGTCTGCATCCTGCTCGTTCCAGTGTGATATATGAGTCTACAGAAAACATATGCACCCCATGCTTAAATATACCCATGCTAAGCCTCCAGAATTGAGTTCACCATTCACTTTGGCTGATATTCTTCTTTGGCCACTGCACCTCACAGCAATCACTTCAGCACCGTTAGTTCACTTGACCTTCCTCTGCGTTTGATCCGACTCAACAAACCCATTCATTTTTCCTAACAAATCACTAGAAGTTTCCCAATGCTTTTTGCTTCCCAGGGTAGACTTCAAAATGAACACATGCATATATGTGTATACATTTACATATGTACAACGGCCGTTTGCTTGTGCAGTGGTCCTGGGGGAGACCAAACTTGAGCTGTCAATAACATAATCTGCTTTAGAGTACAGGTCACAGATAGGTCTGAATGGGATCTTAAAGATTCTAACCTATCTCCCTTGACTCAGATTTATATGTTAAAAGGTAAAGTCAGGCGAGATGAGTCCAACCCACAGTGCCCAAATGATCCATTCACAATGAGGAGGCTGATGCATCAGATGCTGTAAGAGAGAGTGTGCAGGGAAACGACAGGTTCCCAAAGCACAATCCCAAGACTGATCCAGAGAAGACTCAAAACTCAAACACTGATCAGATTTACAGCAGACTTAATTTAAGAAGCAATACAATTAGCAAGTGTGAGAAGCAATGAAAAGGGGAAGACTGGAAAGGATACGAGTAATAGTAGTACAGTCATATGTTCACAGCAACTATGCACAATGGGGTAGTTGTGAATCAAAGTAGTTTTAGTTATTACTAGGTCTGCGTTATGTACAATCTCTTTAACTATAAATAAAATAATTTCTCCTCAACTACCAATCAAGCTAGGTACCTTTGGCAAGGTGTTTTCTTCAAGCATCACAGTAAAAAGTGGATTTTGAAGAAGGATTTAAAAGGCATACGCAGCTGGGATGGATTAGAGATCCTTATGGAAGGAGAGAAAATTACTATTGCCATGGGAGGGAAAGGTGGACATAGAATCATAGAATGCTTTGGGTTGGAAGGGACCTTTAGAGGTCATCTAGTCCAACCCCCCTGCAGTGAGCAGGGACATCATCAACTAGATCAGGTTGCTCAGAGCCCTGTCCAACCTGAGCTTGAATGTTTCCAGGGATGGGGCCTCCACTACCTCTCTGGGCAACCTGTTCCAGTGCTTCACCACCCTCATTGTAAAAAATTTTTTCCTTATATCTAGCCTAAACCTCCCCTCCTTTAGTTTAAAACCATTAGTCCTTGTCCTGTCATGATTTGACTCACCAGCCTTCCTTCTGTCTAGCGGACACGTAAGATCACTCTGTCACTGTGGAAGAGCCTCCTCCACTTGTAAGTAAGATAGACTGTATTATCTGTCTCCAGGAATCTCTAGTACGCAAGTCTTACTTTCTTCCCCCATCAAACACCTGCTAACATTTCCTTCAAAGTAAATCTTGCCACCGAGAAGAAAAAATATGTTAATAGTAACGTGTAATTATTGCAATGACTCCAGCCCAGCCTGTACACCAGCTCTTCAGTAAGTTTCACAACCCATTGATGTACAATCACAGTGTGTTCTCCATTGACCCTGATGCATTCCTCACTTACAACATTTAGGAGGAAGAAAGGGAGCAAAAGAGAGAACAGGCAGAAGTATATGCTGGTCAGAGAAAGTAGTCAGAAAATACCTCAAAGAACTATTTTTCCTATTTTAACAGTTTCCTCTGGTTCAATTGAATTTTCTCTGTTTACTATTTATTTTCGCTATAGTTTTTAGGTTTTCACAATTCATTAACATATCATTCAACAAGTCAAGAGTTTTCAGGATTACATTTCCAACATTTGCTTCTCCTTGCTATGTTTCCACTTACTGAATTAAAAAAAATTATACTTTAAATTTCACATTTATTGTTATATTTATGAAATTTCTCTTTCCTCTAAGTAACTGAAATTCCTGGATGTTTCCTGCCTATTTTATGTGATTCTAATAGCTTATCCATTATGCCAATAACATAATTGAAAAGACAAAAATCAGAGTTACTTCAGGGTGAGAAGCTGTCCTAGAGCTTTAGGTCACCCTGATTTGGGGTGCTGGAGAAGTCAATGATGTAATTAAGAAAGTCCTACAGTCTTCATAAACATCCCAAGGTTATCCTCCCCAGACTTGTGCCTTTTTTCTTTCCTTGCCACTCCAAGCCCCATCCCTGCCAATACCTGCCACAAGGAAAACGGGACCCTCACAGCTGGCCTCTGCTGTGCTTCCAGCAATCTCTGTCAGCCGGATACAGGATACTGAGGGTGGCTTTAATTTATTCTTTCCTTTTTATCTGGTGTAAAGGAGCAAAAGGGCTGAAACTCTCACCTTTTCTCTCTTTGTTAAGGCTAATGTATTCAGATCTCTCCAAACAGAAGTGCCTAGTACTGTGTGTGTGTTGTACTAGGGAAGGAGTGTTACCTCTTGCATTGCTGGAAAGTCTAAGCACATTTAAGTCAAAGACAACCAAGTTTCTTACATTTCTTGCAGTCCCTGTCTTGGAAGAGGAATTGCCATAAGAGGTACTAGGGATTTCTGGAGATCATTTTTGTAC
>VYZW01010802.1:51065-77220 GCA_013401315.1 Balaeniceps rex | reverse complement strand
TAAAAAGCACAGAGATGTGACTATCAGAGCCCAGCCAAATTTGGAGAAGTGGACAAGGAAAAGTAGCATTTTACCTTTTAAATGGAAGAAAGCTGACTGTTTACATCACTAGCAACATATACAAGAAACCCGGAGAACATTTTTGCATAGAGTGTCACTATGCTTTAAAACTCAAGGTTGTTTTAGCATTGCCCTTTAAAGATCCCAAAGAGAATTGGCTTATTGAAATGCATTAAGACTGGTGGTTTTCCATTAACTACTTCCAATAAGATGAAAAAAGTAACTGAGAAAAGGAAGCCTTTTGTATGGAAACTTTCACCTGCTACCCAGGGTATCTGCCCGTCCACTGGAGAATGTTTAGGTATGTTCAAACTGGAAAAAGTTGAAAAACACTGCTAGGACAGTGGGTCTATTCACCCGAGAAAGGCATGCAGAGATCTTTAAATGCACTAAACATTCTTAATGCTTACTTTTTTAAGCCTTAAAGTGCTTAGAAAGATGATGAGCAAAACTTTTGGGTCCTGATTTTTTGATTTGTCTTAGATACCCCATTTTCCAA
The DNA here is from genome assembly GCA_013401315.1 of Balaeniceps rex. Lineage (NCBI taxonomy): Eukaryota > Metazoa > Chordata > Aves > Pelecaniformes > Balaenicipitidae > Balaeniceps > Balaeniceps rex. The sequence goes on along the minus strand of VYZW01010802.1, from coordinate 76,661 downwards.
ATAGAGAGCTGTCCAGAATTTCGCTAGCAGTAGCGAGGACTTCAGTTCATCTAATTGCTCTGGGTAGGTAGTATCTTCTTCCTAACTGTGTTCTGTAACACGTCCTGGGCTTGCTGTCCCATCCAGAACGCAACCTTACTACAAAAATAATTTAAACTTGAATGACTGACTCTTGAAGAAGGTGCTCAAGTCACAGCGGTCTTCCAGGCAACAAGCTCTCTTCCCGAGGGCACCTGTGTTTTCATCTTGCTTCATGGCTACAGCCTAGTGGCCTTAGAACTGGACAGATAGCACTTGGCACCCCACTCTACATTGAAAAGGGTCCAACTTTCAGATATGAAGGAACTGCAACAGTTCCACTGAAGTTAAATATGTGGGTACCTCCACTCTGGATGGGTATTTTTATGTGTCTGAATCTACAGTTAGTTGGACTTTTTAAGACACATTAATCAAGTATGCACGCGCAACATTCAAAGAAAAAGCATGTGATTCATGCAGGATTGTCAAAATACTTGCAAGAAGACCACTAATGAATTTAAGCTCCCATTTTTTTTTTCTTAGGCATATTAACAGTCTTGGCAGGAGGTGTCAATCTGAACCCAAAAGAAGGCTCATCTTTCCTCACAATTCCTTCTTAACTTAAATAGCAGAAGTATCAAATATGAATTACTGACAGGTTGAGATTGATCTGTCACAAGGGCATTAAGAATTTATTGCTTATTTCTGGAAAAAAAAAAGGCTACTTTTATAGATGCCTAAACTGCTTTTATTTTGTCAAAGAATAAGAAAAGAGACAAATGCTGAAGGTACATAAAACCAGCCACGGGACTGCATTTCTTTTTCCTTAATTTCTTATGGAAAGGAGAGTGTTAAACTGCCATCCACTAAAAGGAGTGATTTTATGCTGAGGTCTCCAAGTCAGTGAATTTACATTTCGTAAGAACACCCTGAGGGGCTTTCAGCTACTTTGCTTAAAAGGTAGACAGATACGTTTACAGCAGCGCATGCAGAGCTCCATGTGCTAACACGGCAACGTAGCTGCAGATTTGCTTTCTGGCACATGTGTGCTAGGGGTGACTTAGTTCTAAGCAGGTAATGCATCAGGACACTTTTATGTGTTGGCTGGGAATACAGTTCAGTAAAGAATGTGACTGTAATTACCAATAACGAGGGTATAAATTTCTGATCCCCGCTTTGTTGGCTGAATTTTGCTAGAGTTACTAAGCATTTACATTTTACAATTGCCTTATTTATAGCCTGAAATTTGGTACACTAGTTTTTCATGCATGTGAAATGCTTTTTATTGCATGTGGTAGGAAACTACTGCCTTCACAAACTAGCCTTTCATAAAAATATTATAACCAATTTAGTTTAAAATATTGTAATGATTATTGGAGATTTTTAGTTGGAACACGTTAATCCTATAGATCTTCTTTTTCTTATTTTGACTAAATAAAAACCTTATATCATTGTGTTCAAATTCATACAGCTGCTACAGAGAAATCAAACAAAAAAAAATTCTCACCTATATTATACCCCCAAACTGGGTCATATCTGCTACGTGGAGTTACAATAGGAAATCTGGCACATTAGTTCACCCATAGCTTCAACTACCCAACATGCAAGACAGCAGTTTTTAATTTCCATACCAAAGCCGTTCAAGCAACCTGCCTGTGCAAATCTTTCCACCCACTTCATCACACAGGCCGAGCGAACAGGCTTTGGGGACAGGCTGTCATTCAGATTGGGACATTTGGTAAGATGCCCCTCTTTGATGGTTGAGCTTTCCAAGACTAGACACTTGGAAGGTCTGCATGTTGCTAGGCTTGGGCACCTGGACACAGAATAAAGACCTCCTACAAGTACTGTAATTGTGAACTAATGCCTGAAGTTTATATGGCTCCCCTGCACATGGAAAAGTATCTGGGACAAAACTTGTCCTAAGTCTCTGTTTTTTTCAGCACCCATCATACTTCCATCACAGTCTGTGACTAGGCTGCCCAGTCACTGCAGTAATAATACATTCCAAAGCTGCTCCCTTCTGCAGGTAGAGCAATGCCTGTCTTCAATAATATTTCATATAATTTTAAGAATAGCTCAAGTTGACTGAAGTCAATGCTTTAGGGGGTGACCTTGTCTCACTAGCCAAGTCCTAAATCAAATTAGCAAATTAATATGTACCTTTGGTGTTGACTTGGCTTTCCTCAATGACGAATCAGGCCCTTTGTTGACGTTTGTTTTCTGAGCCAGAAGATAAAATTTCCAGGCCTTATTTTGGTTTTAGCTCTTGACTTCAGTAGAGTTGTACCAGATTTATACACATATCAGGGAGAGCAGAGTTTGCCTCTTCATATTTTTCTTTGAAAACAGCTTCAATGGAAACGTCTAAAGGTGAGTCTTTGAGTCTGTGTTTAAGTGGTTTATCATGAAGATGTCAGTGATATCTGACTCTCTCAGAAATACTTCCTGCGGGACAGGCTGTGGTTGGCCATGAAGGGTCCTAAGGGAAGAAGCAGAGGAAAAAGCAAAGATCACAGCTTCTGTTTGAGCTGTCCATGGAGCAGCCTCTTACAACAGCGAGGCCCAAGAAGAGCCTGCTTGTCTCTTCCCACCTGCTTTAAAAAACAAATAGCATGAAACGATGCAAGAAGGAAGTAGACCACAGTCCTGCTCTCCTCCACTTTGATACATAATGGAGAGTACAAGAGGGTGTTCCTGACCTGAAAATGTGGGTGAAAGCACAACTATGCATTGTTAATTATAGCATTATTTTTGTTAGCATACTACACAACTGAAACATAGCAGCAGCCCGAACCTGGCATTGACTTCAACCCTCTCTTTTCTGTCTTCAAAATGAAGCTAACTTTTGGCTTTTACTACAAACACCACAATAGCAGCTACTCCTCATAGAAGAGCCTGCATCATCTTCAAATTGTGGAGAAGAGCACATGAGCACAAATTAAGATACTCCTTGGTAGGCATCATTCCTCCCTCTGCACCCAAACACATAAAATCTTCACCCTGACTGCTAGTAAGGTCTGCATATAAACCATGCATGACTGGATCTAGCATCTACTGGACTACAGCCTGTTTCATTTTGGTTTTACCTGATGGACAATGCACTTGAGAACTAATGTGAGGAATATAACAATTTCGTTTCAGAGACAGGAGGGAAAGCCCAGTTTCAGAGCTGACTTTCATTCCAGTGTCAAATGGAAATGTTTTTAAAAGTGAAAAAGTTAAGAGGGACATATCTATCACAGGACTGCTAATAGCCAGGTGGCCAACTTGCTTGCTTACAAGTGGAAAAGCTGAGTTTAAATTCATTGTCCTGCCTTTATCCCTACTGGGACTTTGGCCTCTGTCCCCTATGGTGGATACAACGAACCTAACCACTGGCCTGCAGTGTAACTCTTCAGACCAGAGAATGGTGAACCATTCACACAACAAAACACCTCTGACAAAGCTGAGAGAAAGCAGGAGATGCAGGTAGATAAGCAGACATGCCCTATAAATAATCTCTGCACCCAGGCTGGACAGTATATGGGGTCACCAGTGCCCCAGGTGGCCACACTATTTCCCAGGTAGTCATTGTCTCTTCTCTTTCTTTCCTAAAATTCCAGCCTAGCCCTGAGAAATTTTCCCTGAGAAATTTTCATTAAAACCAACACAGTTCCATGAAACATTTTGTATTTTTGTAAAATGCTGTATTTTGACAGAAGAATGTTTTCTGGAAGTTTTTTTTTCAAACAATTGTTATGACAAGCTCTAACGGATGCTAGGGGTGTTTTTGACAATCCAGATAATAGAGAGAAACATCAGCTCAAAAGCAACATCAAATCTGAGGGCCCGATTCTGGAAGAGCCCATTGCTCATATTGACACCGTGACTGCCAGCCTCAGTACACCACCTCAGACCATTACTCTGCCATTCTTACCGTTTAATAACAGAGAGTTTGGGTTAAAAACATAGCACCCTCCCATGCCATCACAGTACCTTTAAAAGCCAAAACCTCATTCTTGAAATATTTCACCCAAGATACAGTGTAAAATTGATATAAAGAATAGAGAGCTAATGTTCCTGACCACATGGACTACTCTGAGATACCACATCCTATTGATAATAGATTTCTGCGGTACCAGCAGCTGTGTTCCCCCAAAACCCAAGCCACATGTCTGAGGAAGTTTAGAAGGGACGACCTTTCATGCAGTAAAGAACTTTTCAATGTAATAGTGGAAACAGAAATCCTTTGTTTTCCTCAAATCTCAAGACAGCGGCTTTTCATCCTATGTTCAATCAGGGCTCAGCAGAAATATTTAAAAGGAGAGAAGAAAGGCTTTGTTTTCACACGGCCCTAAAGCTGTTTCACCCTCCTCCTCCTCCCCTGTACTCCTGACAGACTTTTAGGCTCCATAGCATCAAGAAAACTTCATTAGGCTTGGGTTCACCATGATTTTATAGCCAGGTGTCTACATTTAGAAAAAAACACTGTGCGCAACTTTGTATATTTAAGTGGATGTGACCTTCTTGAAAAGTCAGATTATTGTCTCATGCTTGATTTCCATATGGTTTACACCAGCATAAGCGTGATCGAAGTGTAATTTGCAATATTCTGAGCAGTTTTCTAAAGGGGCAGAAACAGCCAGCTTCCCTGGATTTCAAGTTGACTTTTGATTAGTTTTTTGTGCAGGTATTCCAGGTGTTGCCATTAGTTAGACATTCTGATTCTTGCTTTCTAATTATATAGTCCACAATTACTATCACCTTCCATTTCATTTTTGACATGACATGATCTATTTGTAGATATATTTTGGGTACTCCAGGAACTAGAGCTCCAGATAGGTATGATGCGACACAAATTGCGTGTTGCAAATTATATGTTCAGGTCTCAGGAGCACAGCTTCATTCGTCAGCCTCCCAGGGGGGCTGGGAAGCGTAACAGCAAGTCACTTGCCTGCTCGGTCAGAAAAAGGCATCGAGGCAGCTGGCTCTCTTCTGCAACCAAACAGGGGTGGAATGACACAGCCCACGATTTGATGGGCGGGCTGGCTGCTGCTGGGGAAGAAGGACACAGGGGACTCCTTGAGAAGGCCCTTTAGCTGGAAAAAAAAAAAGCTGATTCTTCCAACCTCAGCGTTGAGCTGAGTAGTAGAAGACAACCAGGACCCTCATGAGTCTTTCTGGCCGCGGTGGCAGCAGGCTGGGACAGGAGAACGGGCAGGTAGTGGTGTGGATACCTTGTCTACCTAGGGTTCCAGTGCGAGTCGGCCGCACAGAGAAGACTTGCAATGCCATTTCTACACAAACAACATTCGAAGTACTTCCTTCCTCGGGAATCCTGACCGAACACAATATGCTCAAATCTCAAGGAATTTTGCTTGTTATTTTGGCCTCTAAATAGTATGAGTTCTAGAGGCAAAACACTGCTATTGCTTACACAGGCCATAGCCACCTTCATAAAACCAAACTACCAACGAAGCAGCATGTCTTCCCATGTGGGAAAGAAACAGCAAGTGCTGCGCCGAAGTACGATCATGTAAAGGTTGCACTTTAACATAAATACCAATATTTAGTACCCTGTAGGCACTAAAAAAACCCTACACTGGGTGACAGAAAGACTTATTCACAGACAGCAAAATTAAAACCAACTGAAACAAAAATTTCTGTATTTCTTTTCCAGAATAAGTTGGAAACAAGTCATGTCCTGAGATATACCAACATATTTAAATCTCTAATGCTGTTAGTGGTATTGCCACTACAGAACATGACAAAGAGGATCAGCAATTTTTTTTTTGCTCAAGTGACATCATATTTTACTTTATTTACGCTTTTGCTGACTGAAAAAGCTTAGCTGGGAAAACAACCGCACACAGTAGTACAACACCTTATTTCTATTTTGAAATAAAATTGGAACAATTTTGAATTTAAATTGAGAAAGCCTTGGCTAGAGCTAAGCATGCTTTGTGCACAATGTATCAACGATATATTTCCGGTTTTCTCCCCCTTCCTTTTTCACTTCTAGAGCCATCTAATAGAGCACGCCCATCCTAACAAATTGTTCTAAACTTCTTTAGGACGTACGATGAGACTACTGTTTACCAGGACTCAAAACAGATGAAAGGACAGCTCTACACAGGTGACTGTCTAGAGCCTGACTCCACGGTTTTCAAAATCTCCTTTATGGATGCTATGCAAAAATGTCAGCCGTTTTGTAAAAGCACGGAGCCCTCTCTGTCCATCTATCCCATTCTGCTTTGCTGCAGACATTGCTCAGGTGCATGGCGTTGGGTGTCCTAGGCAGAGCTGCACTAAGGAGCACTAAGGCTGCAGAAGGGTTCTGGCTCAAGCCTCACTGGCTTGTCTCGCCACTGTGGTTTGGTAGCCAGTGTGAAACGACGAGTACCGGTTTACTTTGGAGCCTTCTACCTGACAATCAAATACTTACTTAAAAAAAAGAGCTGGCTTTCAGTCTGAGTCTAAGGTTGAGCTCAAACTTAGGCCTCTCCTTTTAAAACATCCTAACTGCAGGCTCTTTTGGGATCAGAAGTGAAGCTGAGCAGTGGAAGAAGAGGAGGATAAGAGGACAAGCTCCATGGGCTACTCTCTGCATACTGTTTTGATCTTCACCGAATCCAGCCCAGGTTCTCCCCTAGGTTAACCCCTGTATCTAAGAGAAGCAGGCAGGAACACAGCTGCAGAGTCTGAGTCATGTTTTAAAAAGAGAATCCAGCCCATCTTGAAAAATGAAGCCTGGAAAAACTAGGTTGTAGCAGAGTGATATGGATTATACCTACACTGGAGATGTTCTAAAAGGAATGTGTTGTGCGCAGCTTGACCAGGAAGGAGGTATGACGTATAGCATATATGAAGCAAAACATGTAAAAGACCATGGCAGCGACAGTGGGAGAGTTTAATTATCTAGACCTCAGAGTGGATTACATTAAGCGGAGGAAGCAAAGCTTGATCTGGTACAGGACTGCTTTCTAATTTAATGTGTACATAAACGGGCAAGGAAGGGAAGAATGCCAGATGTGGTATTAAGCAACACAGAGAATATGATTTAGGACATTAAGGTATAAAAAAAAAAAAGGCAGAAGGAGCAGTGACTGCTAAGCTAAAACAGCTTTTGCAGCGACATTCCCTACTCCAGCTACAAGGCGTACATACCCTCCAAAACGGAGTGCAGAGATACAAGCTGCTGTGCTACATGTCCCCACTGGAGCAATAGCTGGGCCCGCGAAACCTCTCACCCAGACCTACACAGCTCTGCTCCAGTGCAAAGCGCTGGTACAGGCGGCGTGTGTCCTGCAGCCAGCTGGCGAACCTGCATACAGACCGTCTTTCAAGCAGGCTATGGAGACCTCGTAGATAAACTATGGTAGCTTTACGTCACCTCTGCCCTCTCTTGATCTGCTTAATGATCTGCAAAAGCAGGTGAGCAACGCCTGCAGGCTTGAGGGCCTGTTTATGTTTTAGCTGCCTCTCGAAGGTGCTTTCCGGGTCAGAGAGCTGTCGGTCGGGAGTCACCTAGCTTGCACACCAGAAATATCCCTCCCAAGGCGACTCCCTCCATGCCCTCCCTGTATATGGAGGGCCTCACGGCAGGTCTCTGAAGTGTAACGTCTTCATGTGTAGAAGGAAGAAGTTTATCAGATGGGGACTTGAGCTCGTAACGACAGTGGGATGGAGCATGACGCAGTAAATCAAACACAGCCGTGTAATCAAACACAAAAATGTACGGAGGTGCCACAAAAAATCTAGCATAGACATACAGCAATAATAGCCTTCTAGGAAGAAAAAGGGATTTATTTCAGAGCAAGGTCAGATTTTTTTTTTTTTTTCTGAGGAAATATAAGCTTTCCTCCAAAAGGTGTTCTGGCAAGTTTCAGGTTTCCTTGTGAACGCCCTACAAAACATTGTTTAGAGCTCTTAACACCAGGCAGCATTGCCGCTACACCGTGCTAAAAAGCCTCAGGTAATTTATGAGCTATTTCACATACAAGGCCAGATTCTGGTCTCACGCCACACGCTGTAAAACTAGAGCTGCTTCCACTTCAATATATCCAGTTCCAGACAAGTTTGCCACTCGGGCCCCTACCACGGTTTCAGTTTCCTCTATTGCATTATTATTATATTACTTAGCAGGTCTGCTGATGACATTGCGTTCGAAATGGAGCAATTATAAACACTGGCAGGAAACGCTGGAGTAGCAAATGCTTTTTAAAAAATGGCAAGGATGTGAAGAAATTCAATGGAGATCTTTCATCCGATATATGAAAAGCAGAGGACCAGGGGAGGAATCAGTGGGGCTACGAAAGGGAATGAGTGAGAAGTCAGTGACAGATGAGCCTGAATTAATATCCTTTGCCTGAATATTTACAGAAGAAGCTGAAGGTCACATCCCGGAAACAAGGATCCATTTTCTTGAGGGGGAAAAAATGAAATGTTAAAAGGCTTTATGATCCAATCTGGACAGGTAGTTAGTTAATTAGAACTATTAAAAGTTGACAGGACCCGAGACTTAGATTAACTGCATCTCCGAAGTTGGAAGGAAATAGCAAGGGAAATTGGCAAACCTTTAGTAATATTGCTTGATAGCTTCCTGAGGAAGGTATATCTGGAGATGCCTAGAAGGTAGCTACTCCAGCTTTACTTTTTAAAAATAATAATATAAAAAAAAAACAAAAAACAAAACCCAAACTTTTTGTCTTTTTTAAATCAAGGGAGGATTTAGGAATCCACTCACCAGTAATCCCAACCGCAGCCACAGAACGGATATTGGAAACATGAATATGGGATGGGGTTATGCAACATGTAGAAACAGCCAGCCCTGGGAAGGAGAGGCAGCTGGATCCATGTCATGTCTGTCAAATGTGCTTTAAGTTCTTTCAGTACTTTCCTCAACGGAGAGGCAAAAGTGAAGTGACGGGCATAATTTATCCAGATGGAAGATATTCATTTGGTGTCGCACCCCACAAAGAGACTGATGTGTAGAATCAGTAAAGCACAGCATAGAAAAAGTGCAATAGCAAATGGCTTCAAAATTATCTGTGGGACAAGGGGCGTCAGCAAAACGGCACGGTTCAGGGTGGCTAGAGGGACAGGAACAAGGCAGTACTCCCAAATTTCAGCACCATACCCCCTTTTGTTCAACTTTTATATAAATGGCCTGCAGGGGATATAATTTTTAAAGTAGACTTTTTTGCTGATAGCACATAAGTGTAAAATGGTGCACAGAGCAAGCAAATTTAAAATGATTTGAATAAATTAGGCTTATGGACAGATAAAGGGCACATCCAGTTCAGTGCAGCAAAGTAAGACGTAATGACTGCAAGGCATCAAATACAATCATAGGCAGGAAAAAAGGAAGAGAAGAGGGAATACTGACCAGGGGAAAGGATATAAGGTAATTACTGATAAAATACCAAATTAATGGTTAGAATAACCAGGAAAAACAAAGACTGGCAAATTCTTCATGCTCAAAAAGACAAACAAATTCTTCATACTACATGCTGAGTTGTCTCCTCAGTAAAGCTTTTCCAGCACTCTAAAAATACTGAGATTAAAACTCAAGAGTTTGAAAGTAAAGAGCCGCATTGTCTCAAAAAAGACACAACACGACAGACTTTAAAAATATTTTTTCCCCTCCCCCCAGCAAACAAACACGCAAAATTACTTTCTTGCACTTTGAATGTTAATTTGGGGTCTATCTCTGTAAAAAAAACAAGCATAAATAAATTGAAAGGTAGTTATTACCGGTGAAAACAGCCTTTTTACTGCAAAGGTTATGACATTAACCCAGGGAAAAATTCATGAATATTCACATTCACCATTTGTCATTAAGGATCATAAAATGTGAAATGTTGAGTAGGGCTTTAGAAAACTCCTCCAGCCTACTAAATTCCCTCTTCACTACTTGCTATTATGCTAGCATATATACCACCATTTTTTTGGCAGTGCATTTTACAAACCAAATTCCTGCAAGTTTTCCTTATCCATCTCTATGAGGAAGAGAGAATAAAGATAAGAATCACAAAGACCTGCAGAAACCTGCTAAAATATGAATGACTAAATTCAGCCAAGGACCTCTTCAGGTGTTTGTAACCAGAGCCAGGAATTCCCCCAAAGAAACACAAATATTAAAAGAGGACAAAGTTATTGGGTTTGCCCCTAAATATCTCAGAAACTATCTAGTTTTCACATATGCACTTGTCAGATTTGTTTGAGCGACCAGGTGCTACATAGTGTGTGTGCGAACACAGCGGAGAGCCTTTTGCAAGGGAATAAAAAGGCTGGAAGCTTGACGGGGGAAAAAACATTAGGAGGCAGATGTTTCCCAACCAGAAGCAGCCACAAACAGGTAGAAGGGCTGAATAAAAAGATGAAGCTGGGTGAGGCGCTTCAACTACAGTCTCAATAGGCAAATGGCTTTGCCAATATTCTGCAAAGCAAAGAAATGGCACAGGCATGGGAGCACAAAGCTGGGGGTCCACTTACTGAGCAAGAGCAAATTCTGCAGAAGAAGGCTTTAACACCAGAGGGAAGGGATGAAAAGCCACAGCAATAAATGAAGAGCCATGGTTAAAGTAGAAACCATACGCATTCAGCGAGCAAAGCGGTCTCCCACGTGGCGTGCAGCAGAAGTCCATGTGTAGGTACATGCACAGAAACACACAATAGCTTCTGAAGCATTTAGGAAAGCTCAACTGTTTATCTACATACCCATTCACCCTCATACTATGAAAACCAGTGTGTCAGTGGAGGCCCGGCTGTCAATCAGCAATAAGAATAGCTGTCCCCAGCGCTAAAACATCACAGGCCATTTGCATGTTTACTGTGCTCAGGGATTAACACACCGCAAGGGTGGTGAGGCCAGGATAATCCACAGAAAGAGAACAGCTACGCTGCAAGAGAAATAGGGAAAGGTACCCAGGCATTCAGATGAAGGACAGGAAAGAGGGAGTGCATTCCCATCTGTCCCTACGTTTTAGAAATAAGGGAAAGCACAAAGCAGGGAGTTTAAATCATTGAAGTCTGAGCCGTGTGCTGTGAGCTGAGAATGGCTGGCTGGGCTCAGCACCTCCAGGAGCCGCAGCAGCCCAGGTTTGTTTAGCAGAGGCAGGGGGTAGCTCCCTGCTGTGGTGCCCTGGAAGAGCAGCCAGAGCTTTTGGATGCTTCTGACTGAGGGCTGCTCTGTAACCCCAGTCAATAAAGGCCACCCTGATGATATGCTCTGACATCTGTCCCCAGCTGCTACACAGGCTCAGGACCAGTGGGTATTTTTGCAATGTTAGCTGCACGTTACCTAGTCCCACCACCACCATCCCCTGCTCCGATCTCAGAGTACCTGGGCTGTCCTTGGGAGGCATATTTCCAAAATGCCTCAACAGCCCTTTTTCCCTGGAGAGAGCAAGGGGTGCAATCAGATGTCAAATTCTCACCCTACATCCACATATTGCTGATGATAGAGCTCACCTCCGGTAGCTAGCGTTGCTGTTGCGTTCACATCTTCCCTCTGGCCTATTAATATATACAGGCACTTGTGCTCATTGGCATGGTGACTGTGCTTATGTCAGTCATGCTTCTTTGTATTCTCCCTGCTTAGCCACTCGCTGTTGTGCAAAGGATGTGTGCATCAGGCTCAACACCTGCTAGAAATCTACGAGCTCTCTGTGCCTTTCCTCTCTTCCTAAGCGCTCTGTCCTCACATCAAGTATTTTGTATTCTTTTTCCAATCTGATTCTCATTTTTATTACTTTTCCCACTCTTATTTTCCAGCTATCCAGCTTTCTTGGTATTTCTTCCTTTGTTGTATTTGCTGTATCACTCAGGTTTTGTTGCATTTGAATTGCAGCCATTCAGAGCCACGGTAACGGATAAAAACAATTTAAAAAACCTAAAAAAATCCCAGCTCCCTTTCACTTTTCCCTAACTCCCCTCACCCTCCAGACAAAAAAAAAAAACAACAAAAAAAACCCAACATACTGCAAGAGCAAAAAGTGAAAGACAAGCAAACTGAAATTGTTGTCTGGCCTGTCTGACTCATCAACACGATGAATCCTGAAAGCACTTACACGCAACGGTAACTGGACTCGTAACTACACCATCACCTTACGCTGATGGGGGTCCTCGCTGCTGCCACCCAGGCAATAGCACCCTGCCCCCTCCAAGGTCTTTGTTCCCACTTGTCCTCTCTCACTGGGAACAGCAGTCATGCAATGGCACAAATAAACCCAAATCCTGATCCAAAACCTGATCCAGCTTAAAGTGAAACCTGACCAAAAAGGACACCTATTTTCAGCTATATCCAATTCTTACTGTGGTCTAGACCTAACTAGGATACAAATGTATCCTCAGTCATAACCAGAATTCACTATGTCAGTAAAAGGATTTTGGCAAAGCCCTGACAAAGCTTAAATGCTCCGCAGAGACATCACGGATTTTGGCAGTGTTTAAGCTGGGAAGGTTTCTGGGGTTCAGGGCAGACCCTTGGGTTACTTAGAGGAAGACTCTAATTGAAAACATAGCCCTTGCTGTGTAAAGCAGATGTTTTGATATGAAATAACATGAGGAAAACATTTGAAAAACGGGCTAACTACAGTAGGAAATTAAAATACATTTCAAAACCTTACCACTTGTTTTGTCCCCTGAATTCTCTGTTCCCTTTTTTCTGTATTCATTTAGATCCTAAATGGCACAGTGCTACTGGTATATATTATTATAATATTTATTACTATTAATGTTTAAACATCTTATTAACTCTCAAAGCAGAACATACCCTACTCCACAGGATTCCTTTCTCACCACAAAAACAAGGAGTGCCCTGCAGATATAACCACGCAAAGCCTCCCCCTACACTGCCCCTCCGAACTGACTTGAAGGACAACATGGAGCCACGAATCACAGCCCAAGGTTCAAACCTTAACTTTCAGGGATTCACTTTGCACCACTCCTATCACCTTGAGAAGAGCTGCGCAGGGCCACCCCCCACCCCCACCATTCATCATTTCCTCTTTCCTTAAAGATTTTTCTTTCCTCCGTTCGCTTGCTGCGTTATTTCCCGGAGGACTGCTGCTGGATTGACTGGGCTTTAATTGCTCGGCCCGCTGGGCTCAGGGTGGAATTTCACCTTTGCTTCTCCCCGCCCCGCTCTCCAGAGCTGCCGCAGCTCTTGGTGGTTTCTGAGAAACAGCGATTAGTGATTCACGAAGTTTGTCGCTTTATTGCCTTCATGTGGATACGCCTGATGTAGGCCAGCTCATTTGCATTTATTCCTGCTATCCCCTCTCTGCTTTCTAAGAGCTGTCTTCCCAAGATCTGTATTACTTTCCAATTGTCCCTTATTTTAGAAGTTTGGTGTCATTATGACTTTACTCATCACTCCCTTCCTCCGCCTTCTCACTTATTAATGGACGTGCTCTTTGTAGTGTCGGTCCGCCTGCTGATGCATTTGTACGGTTGGTTCTCATTCCCCAGACCAGCTTTAGCCAACTTTGCTACTTCCTCCCCATCCCCACCACACAGCTTTTTCCAGGCTGTACTCTTGCTTTCATCTGCCTGCTTCTCTGTTGACAAAAGAGTACCTTATGCCCTCGTATATACAAGTCATCCTTCATGCGTCTACAACAGGTAGAAATTTGCTGCCACATGAATCTCTGGCACAGAGCCGTCAGGAAAACAGGTAAGGTGAACAAGGAGTATCTGCATTATCACAAGCCCTGATACCTTGGCAGCATCGGTCAGAAGTTGCCTGTATCCTTTGCTATTAATCATTCCTCAGACTCCTCATGAGACTGAGTTGGGGGCAAAGGCTCTGCAATGGGCAAGAAGGTGCTCACTGGGAAGACGGGCTCAGCTACCTTGTTTCTGCCTCTTTCCTACCCTCTTAGAGCAGCTCAGCACTGCCAAGGGGCCAAAAACCTGGGCCGGGTTTCCTTCCACTTCCCTGTTTCTGACTGGTTCCAGTTATCACTCCTCACCTGTGCTCACCTGTCCACATGTCCTGGCCTGGACCCTCCTGCCCCAGGACATGCACACTGCCCAGTCAGTCCCTTTTATTCTCCCAGTGCTACAGGCACAGCATCTCCAACACATGATCAAGTAGGTCCAAGTTAAAGGTAACCCAGCTGTATTTTAAGTTTTCACATGGTTTCAAACAATGCAGCCTCTAGCTGGAAGTACAACTTACAATATAACTTTGGCACGATCTTCTCAGAGGGGATTAGTTTCAGTGACTGTCTGTGAGAAAGTGAACCTCCCTTTGCCAGCTCTTGCCTCTTAGTTTTCCTGGTTGCTTTGTCCTCTCCGTGAAGGTATGTTGTGCCTGCTAAATACACGGGAAGAACACAGGGATGAGCTACAAGAACAAGGGCACACTGAACACCAGCCTAACACATGAGAAGACCAGACACGGACTAATGCCCCATTCCCGAGTTTAACGAAGAGCTTCTCAGCTCTTGCTCTTCTGTCCAAGCCCGCAAGCTCCCTTATGAGAGAGGGAGGAGGCTAGACACTCACTGCTCATCCCCAAGAGGTCTGTGCTCCGAGGCCAGCCTTACACAGAGCACCCTCACTTCCTCACGGGAACGCAAAGAATCTTACAGTTGCACGTGAGAACTTCAGGATCGCAGCTGGATAGCCAAACCCTGGTGTCATCACGTAAGGCTGCATCCGTTGCTTATGTTCAGTGGAGCAGGGGAAATAGCCACTGAAGATAAGGAGTAAATAGGAAAGAAAGGCATCTGCATGAAAGCAAAATTCAGCTGAAAGACCTCCAGAAGGCAAAAAATACGGGCTTTGGCCTGCATAGCCTCTGCTGATGGGCTCACACAAAGGGCTTCAGTGTGCAGCAGGTATTCCAGCTCTGTCGTTGTGCAGATAATTAAAAACAATAATGAAAGGGAGGTTTTCTATGCCTGCGCTCTAGCCACAGCCACAGCTCCTGAGCTGCAGAAGCTGAGTGATCCCTCTGCAGCAACATTTGCATTATTGCTAATCTGTAATTGGGATCCCCACTTAGCTCTATGACTCTCTCTGACCATTTTCAGACCTTTACCATTCAAGTCAAGAGGCTCCTTCCTCTAGAAATTATATTAAGATTTGAAAGCGGGTTTCCTCATTTGTTTTAACAGGCTGCAATGATTTCTGTTTATATCTACATAAATGCATTGTTTTCCCAGCATACAACTTGAAAATAAAACAAGAATCATATCCATTTCGTAATTCCTTCTAAAATCAGGTATATAGGAATTTAAAAATGTTGATATTGTTACATCTCTCTCATCTAGCAACAGGAAACAATGATGAGGTCTTGCTTTTTCCCTCAGACAGTAAGGACCAAATTCACATACAAATCTAAGTGAATCTGAAGTATTCCACCTAAAGCAAGCTAGCCCATATAAGTAAGCTACCATTTACTTTAATTTCTATCTTCTTACATCCTTCTGATTGCTGTCTTTCTTGCTACACATCTCTTTCAGCCCCTCATCATGTAAATTATTCCATGTTAGACTCCTTCAGATTCAGTTAGACCAAGAGGATTAATTTCAGAGCTGATGTGTAAGAAGGTGTAAATTCTACACTGGGGTGTGAGGAGAGATGGGATTTTCCCTGCAGGCTTTGGCTGTCCTCCTCCTGGATTTACACAGAAAGGAATCCCAGTCCCTTTCCCATTGTCAGGAAGAGGCTGAGGAATCTAGAAGTACACAGCATAACAGCTTAGATTTATTCAGACTCATCTCTTATTTTGGGCCTGATATGAGTATTGCGTAGACTTGATCCTTCCAAATTTAAGGCCTTGGTCTGGAAATGGTGTGAGAGGTTCTTTTTTAGGGAGATGATTCTAGAGTTAAACAAACAAACAAAAAGGATATAAAGTTATACTGTCCCCAGTATAACTGAGGACACACTCAGATCTCTAAATGCAAGCTACATGAATGTCCAGCGTCACCTAACTTCATTTTTATTCCCTTAAATGGGAAGCCCAATGATCAGAGCTGCTGTGTGGCTACAGCTTTTGCTGAGCCCTGTCTGTTTATGGCACTCCTGGGAAAAGAAAAATCAAGCCATTTATTTAGGTGACTTCCTATAGATGGAGGTTCGTAATTTCAGTTTTGCAAGCCTGAATGTTTGCAGATGATATAAAAAGATGTGAAACACATATCGACTAAAATCACCTCAACGTTTAGATAGTCCCTGAAGGTAATAAAATGTCCCTGCCAGAATGATCGTTTTTTTGTTGGTGCAAATTCAGCCTGGAGATAAACAGGCACGACTTCAGAGATGCCAGTGGAGTTAGCCCCAAGATAAATTTGGACCTGTAAATCCAGTCAGAACACAGATCCCCACAAATATTTTAGACTTTCTCCAGCCTTGCTGAAAAGACCATTCCTTCTGCTCTTACCTTTGCAAGGAAGCAAAAGATGGATTGCAAACCCTCAGCCCGCTGTCTCAAGTGAAAATTCTTACTGCAATATTTTTGAAATTCAGAAACTTTTCGTCCATTTAATATGCTGGAACCTTTCCCCACTGGGCAACTGAAAGTTATCACTACCTAATGATTATTCAGTGACATCTGCAAAAGAAGTTTGATGTTTTTGGGCCAGTTTCTGTTGGACAGATGTCAGTATCATAAACTATGCTACCGCTGGCATTAATTGGTATCATCCTTGTCAAACAATCTGCAGCACGGCAAAAAAACCAGAAGCAGCACTTACATTAAATTTCCCTTTTGCTTACGCAAGTTTTTCTTCACATCATGGACACTTTCTTTTACCCTAATCGTTCCTGTACCTTTGAAAAACAGAGGACTCGCCAAGGTAAAAGCTCAGGCTCTTCAAGCAGCATTAAACCCAGCGTTCTGTGTGTGGATCCCCACAGAGAAGACACAGACATTAAATCTCATTCTAAACTGTGTTTACTCTCAGTAAATATTTCTTCTTGCAAAAAGCATTGCCATGGCATTGTGCAAAGCTGTATAAACAGTTGTAATTTTTGTCCTACTTTTTGATCCTTGCAGCTTGCGTCCAGGTTGCTGATTGTTCAGTTGTCAAGGGCAGGTTTAAAAATTTTATGCATCGGCATGGCATGTGATGTAAGCTCTCATGCACCTGACATCTCACGCATGAATAAGTCAGGCATGGCTGGTGATTCACTGTTGAATTTAAAGACAAATAAGAGTAGCTTTCTATGAGGATACAACTCAGTGAGCTCAATTTTGCAATTAGGAATTAAAAAACATTTTAAATCTCAAATGAGGTTTTGTTTTAAAAATGTTCCCTGGAAAACTGTTTTCTGTAAATCACTGAAGCTGTGTAACTTTTTCTGAGCAAATATATGCACACTGGGTCCTTTGCCTGCCTTAGATGTGCTGTAATCTGTTCCTGACTGACTTAGTTTTTACTTGTCCCTATGCTAGTTACGGTGCTCCTTGTTCTTTCTGCGCTAGCCTCATATAATCCTCTTACGTCACACACTAAAGCACTGTCACTGCGATGAACTGCGATTTCTCTCAGGACTTAGGACCTTCTAGGTCTACACTGGGTACGGTACTGCAGGACCAGTTAGAACTCCAAAAGCACTGACATTTTAGATCAGTCACAGTCAAACACCACTTACTAGCTCTTAAGGCATTCAGGAGTAGTAAGCAGTTGTAGAGTAGTTAACAGCTACAGAAAGTTATCAGTTTAATTTTGCCATGCAAGCAGAAGATCAAAACATGCAGAATAACTATCTACTATCCAGCATTTCCTAGTTCATACTTTTTGTGTCCCAAAGCTGCAAACAAAAGCATGAGCTCCCTTTAGACCTGCAAGCAGCATCCTGTCCGCTGCCTTCATGGGGGGCATCCACATTTAACTGTGCAAGTTTGCAAAATCAGGGCCTTAATTTGGGAGCTCTTGATAATTTTTCACAGACGGGCCTCAAATTTGCCCTTCCTATCCTATTGGCTTCAGTGTGAATTATATATGGATTTCCAGGGGCAAGATAAGGGCCACAGTCATTTCTCTCTCTTCTCGGTTTCCAGCCATTTCTTTTCATTTATTCCACACCAGCAGTTACAAAAAGTGGTCTGGGGATTGGAGTGCTGTTCTGGCAGTGAGTAATAGGGAGTCAGAGTTTGTTAATATGGCCAGTCTTCAAAATAAACAGGTAAACTGAAAGATACTGGAGGAAAATGATTATGAGGGGAAAAGAGGGATTTATGTCTAGCTTTGACAAACTGCTAATACCAGCACTCTCAACCAACTAGTCCACAGCACTTTGTTCCAAGTTTGTTTTCCAGGGAGACATTTCAAGGCAAGCCTCCCAGAGAGACAATCACTCTCCCAGAATAGGAGACACGAAGGATATTAGAAAAACCGAAGGCTGATTGAGAAGGAAGATTTTAAAGGGCAGCCAAATTCCTTCCTATGGCAAACTGGGACACAGCTGTCATTTGTGCCTTTTTTTTTTTTCTTTTAAATCTCCTGGGCTCCTAGTTTAATACTTTTTTTTTTAAAAAAATTTTTTTTTTGGTCTAATCAGTGAGTACAAGGTAAAGACACATTCATGTCCTTCAAAAAAGGTAGTAATGCAAAGAGTTTCCAATTACCCTTTAATTAAAATATTAATTAATTAACAAAGTGTATTTATGGAATAATTATATAATTTCACACACCATCGATCGTATTTTAAACAAATTCATTTAATTAAGTTGACATGTACACTGCATGCTCTCTGTAGAGTTATTCTTAGAAACCACTGCATGTCTGCCTTTAAGGAAATTCAAACTGCACGGGGGAAGTTTACAATGGCCCACAGTGGTATTCAGAACAGAAATGAAGCCACTTCATACTTTTAAGTAAATTTAATACCAGCGACTGTATCCCCGAAGGCTGAAGTCCCCTATCTGCATAAAAGGCACTGGGAAGGCAAGAGCAGCGTGAGCTTTCTCACTACCAATATCTCTCATCCTGACCTGGAGGGGCTGACTTTAATAAACGGTTAATCATTATCCTCTTTGCCAAGCCTGTTAAGCAGCTTAAGAAGCTTGGCATTTCTGTGGTGGGACTCAGTTAAGGCTACCAAATCATTTCATGCAGCCTGCTGAAAGCCATCACATGCAGATAGCGCAGCGTGCCGGGGCAGCGTTCAAAGAGAGCCCCAGGTACATTTGGCAGATTTCCTCTTGGAGTCATCGGTTTTGCTCTGCCTCCTGCACTCCCACGGGCTTGTGATGGGTTGCAGCCCCGATTCAGGGAATTGTCCCCTTGCTTTTTCTCCCAGCACCTGCAGTCTGGTCTGCCTCTGCGCTGTGGCCTCCTGCATCCTCACTGTTTTTTAAGGTTAACTCAGGATCTTCTAACAACCCTGTTCACAGTTCAGGTCTCTGATGCCCATTACCACCTATTTCTGAATGAAGGATTCCAAATTACCTGTGTGACTCCTAAATCTTAAACCTGTTATAAGTGTTCCAAGCATCCCCCTTTCTTTTGGCCTCTCATAGGAAACTAATATTGTAGTTACAGAGTTTCACGCTTTCCAACTCCTATATTCTTCATGTTTCTGCAACGGTTTGGTAACAGTTTTCTACGTCCTCACTTAGCTTATTAAACAATGTAAGCTTGCTGAACAAGCCATATTAATAAAGCTACTTGCCTGTTGCTCATACTCCCTTTTGGAAGCTCCATTCAACTTCATAAAAAGGTGTCTGCTGAACTGCTTTTGGGCATTCAGTGCTTTTCTAGAGACCCTGTTCCCTGGGAGTCCTTAGCTGCTGTTCTGCAATGTTCTCCACTCACAACCTTCCTTCCCACTCCTCCCCACACAGGACACCTCACAGAGTCCTTTGCTGCTTGGTCAAGGACTACTCTGCTTACACTTTGCAGCCTTCTCCCTGTGCAGCCAGCATGATAGTGCTTGCCACCAGCTTCCAATATATGTCCATTCAGTGACAGCAGCCACATCTTGTTGCATGTATAACACAAACTTCACAAAATTCATCAAGCATGTTCAAATCCGTGTAGAGATGTTGACTTGAACTGATGTTAGTGAAGTAACAGGAATTACACCCATAGGGATCTTGTCCCCATAATGTCACTGAAATGGGCTATTCATGCACGTGAATATCAGAAGCTGAATCTATCTGTGAAAAGACAATACAATGTGCCTCTGGATGTTTACAGTCATACATTTCAATCCTTTATGTTTCCTTACGTCTTTAAAGTAATTTTTTAGGTCATCAGAGTCTGAAAATTCAGCTGTCACTCTTTCGTTCTTATTGAGAGTTTATCCACAATTTAATGAAAGTTGCAATGAATTGAAGAAGGAAAGAAAAGCAGCCCTTGAACTCCCCTAACCAGCCCCATTCACTTGCAATTTCTCACGACGTCGGAAGTCAGAACGAGGGGACTGGCCGAAATTTTCAAGAGCCTCTTAACGCTGCCTGGATTCTTTAGTTTCTGTTCAGTCACAGCCAAATACAATAAAATCCTGCATTGAAACTGGTATTTAACACCATAGGTGGTATAGAATTTGTGTTCAGTTTTAGACTATACATGTCTGAGGAAAGCTAGCCAAATGCAGAAATAAATTACAAGACTAGCAAGATAATACAGATGAGAATATTAGCAGTATACAAGCACTTCTCACAAACAGGCAACAGTTTTCAAATCATTCATTAGAAACCAAGATGAAGCTTACTCATAACTAAAAACATCCAGGCAGATTCTGTGCTAGAAAGGCTTGCAAGAGCTCCACCGACTTCTCTTTCCACTATTTCAGATTCTGCCGTTTTTAAGAATGAAAAACTGACTTGGTAACAATCTATTAATAGCAGTAATCTGTGCCTTCTGCCATCCAGGTAAGTCTTCTAATTTCCAGACATTCACACCAGCAAAGAAGGTAGACCAAGCCCCCCCCACTTCTTTTTCTTTCACATGTGTAAAGTTGTGCCCTTAAAACCACATTTAGATACTCAGATAAGTGGCCTGAGATTCAGCTGTGCTAAGCATCCAGCAGTTTTTAATGAAATCACTGCCCTTTTTACTTTGTTAAAAATTATCACTATGCGAAGCTCTTCATACTGCCTCTTTGCAAAAGGCCCTTTCAATCTCTCCCTGTAGATTTCCAAGCATTTTGTCCACAACCAAACAGACTTTCCCAGCTGAACGACTCTCAATCCCTCACAAAGCACAGCACATTTTCTTGCTCTCACGGCCAACCTCTTTCTTCCACCTCTCCCTTTTTCTCACTGTCTCTGCCTGCTGATTCCCAGACAGTTCTCGGACTTTCCGCACAGGTTTGTTGTGACTGGCCCAGCTTTTCATCTTAATATATTACCCCAGGATTTCAATTACCTTTTTTCCTTTACTCTCTGTTTCAGCCCCTTTACCTTCAGCCTGGCCCTTGAATGCTGTTGTTTCCCATCTCCCCAATCTGTCCACTATTGTCTCTCTCCCAGTTTTCCCTCTCTGCCTTCTCTGGAAGCCCTTAATCACACCTCTGCATCCTCCCTGCTTAACCTCTTTCTCTTTCTCTCTCCAGTTACAGCTCTGCAGGCAGGGTTTACGAGCAGGGATCTCTAGTGATGTCCTACAGGAATACGCCTTGGCACACTGTCTGGACTGTTCAAGCCCTACTGCACCCCTGAGTGCCACAAAAAGCTCTACACAGAGAGGCAGAACAGAAAAGAAATGCTTTACAGCCACTTTCTTGTATGCTATTTTTTTCTCTCAGCATCTAAGGAAGATTTAGAAGGGGGGGAGGAAAGAGACTAGATTTACAAACAACAATCAGGCAGGTAAATATTCTGCAGTTTAGTTGCAGTCAAGGGAATATAGAAAGAGTGTATTTAAGGAAGAATAAGCCACCCTTACACTCATAACTGAACTAGCAATTTTAAATTCTTCCAGCATGTCACCCAGTTACCTCAGTACTAATAATATCATACCCAGAACCCACTTAGCCCTCTTTAGAATTAATTAGTATTGTACAGCCCAGTGCGGGCTGGTGAGCTGAGTGCCTGCTGAGAGATGCTCAGAGTTAGGGCACCGATAGCATCAGGTCCCACCACTGAGACCACAGATACCAGAGAATGTAAAAATAAATAGCCATGCTCTGCTCTCAGCTATGTTTTCTTTGCTAGTTGATTTTAGGAAAACACTGGTGACACCAAGAGCAAAACTTGGAACAAATTTTTAATACTGATAGTACCTATGTAAGAGAGAGGCACAGCTACTCATCAGCTCCTGCAGCGCATATCCTTTGGTGTACTCAATGGGAGAAGCTAGACCGGTGCAAGCAGAGATGGAGTACTTCACTGAGCCACGTGGTCAGGTCTAGTCCACAAGGCCCAGAATCACACTCAGGATCTTCCCTCCCTCCCTCGCAGCGCTGGTTCCTGATAAGATAGAAACCAACAAGGAACGGGCATGTTTTTCCTGATGCACCAAAGTACCTGCATTACTCCCCAAAAGGCCTCCATTACCTATCGTCATGGTAGCAGGCTTACACCCTCTCAAAACTCCTTTTAACTTTAATCTACCAGCAGTGGGCTCAGTTTGGACTTTGAAAGGAAGCAAACATTTATTTCTGAGGACTGAGACGTATCACTTATCTTATGCAGCTTCACAAAGCAGACAAAAGCAGAGTCTGACGTCAAAGTGAAGCGGAGAACATCGCAGTAATCTATAAGCCAAAGTTGTACAGAAATCGGGAAAATTTTGGCTCCCAAATAAAGCCAGTTAGAAAACAGAAACTCTATTTACTGCCTCCCAGACTGAAATTTTGAAGTGTGCTTCACATAGCACTACTTTGCTGTGAAGTACCTTGCATTGCACTGCAGACAGGCGGTACAGGACTCCCACCCGCAACTGAGTGACAAAAGGCCCTTAACAATTTACTGAAGCATCCAAGCCTTCCTCCCCTTCTTAATCATACGCTTTGAAATCGTTAAAAGATTCGTGTGGAGTGCAAAGAGGCGAGTTGTTTTGTGTTGAAAGTACCAACTCTGTTGTTGCAACAGCCTGGTAACACCACCTCCTAGTCGCATACACCCATGTAGCAAAAATAACCACTGTGTTTCCACATGAAACTTGAGAGCCAGCGAGTTCTGGCTGGCACGGAGGGTGGCAGTACTCTTGACTGAGCAGCTCTCCTGCCTGCCTGCATCCACAGTAATTGAACATCTATCATAACAATTGATTACAGAGATGAAGATACCAAATCTATTACTTCTCTCTCTCATAATGAATTCAACATTTCTCAGAACAATGAGCCTTTAAATTATTGATCACATAAACAGTCCAAAACAGTCCATAACTTATTAACATATAAAAAGAACAAAAAATATAGAATCATAGAATCATAGAATGCTTTGGGTTGGAAGGGACCTTTAGAGGTCATCTAGTCCAACCCCCCCATATACCCAAATCTATGATTTTTTTTTTTCTGGTGACAATACAAGCCATTGGAACAAAGCTCAGAAGGGGAAAAAAAAAAACCATCTATCTGTACACTTAAATGATTTTATGCAGGGCTTTTTTCCTTAATAAGTCATAGTTAGCAAGAAAAAGAACGTGCCAAAACCCGGTATTTTAATTAAACAGTGTACATTTCTCACTGGTTTTGTTTGCTTTTCTGCATATGGATTCCTCTAAGGTCCCTAAAGCTAGCAAACCTGAACACTTTTAAAGACGTTCCCCTGCAATATGTAATTGAAATTCCTTAAAATATTTAGAGAGTTCTAGGAGGGAATGTTCTGCAACAATAAATTACTGTAGCGTCATGGTAGCAACATTGATGGCACAGCTGAGAGGGCACAGTCGTTTTTAAACTCCTATTCTTAGCTACTTATAATTTTGTCTATATGCTGAAATTTTTTAGCATTAACTCCAAATTGTACCTTCGGAATGCCTTTTTTTCCCCCCTCCATTTCCTGATTTAGTTCAGCATCATAAGCCAAAAGCAGTTTTCTCCTAAAACTCCAAATTTGTCATGCCTAGAACTGAATGAAAAGGCTTGGGTTTGTCTTTTTAAAGGAACAGAAGTTTGAAATATCTCCCTCTGGTAAGAGTATTTCTGTACAGCTTGAATGCTTTTGCCCCAGCCTGTGAGATTTTCCAGGCTGAACTAGGATGTGCTTTGATCTAGCAAGGGACGCACACGTACCCACCTAACCAAGCATGGGGATAGTCCCATAGAGCTCTACACATGCTCAGAGCCAAACTCTTCACAGCATACAACCTCCATTTACAAGATATTTCATTCATAAGGTAGGACCTCTAGCATTCCTTCTCATTCTGTATTTCTGAGAATAAACCAGTACATAGCCGTACAGAATTTAAATCTTCACTATTATTTCCTAGGCTTATGATTGATGAGACAAATCTTAAATACATGGAGTGGAAAGTAACTGCTCAACCCCTATTTTCATATCCTGAAACAGAAGATCACTTCCCTTTTCAGACAGCTTAAAATCTTAGTTATTTGGGGCCAGATTTTAAGGTACTTAGGTGCTCAATTCCCCATGCAGCTGCTTAATGAGGTATTCAGATACAAGAGGCCTTCACAGCACTTGAGAGACCATTCTGTGCTTTCCCCATTTTAATTGTTTTTCAAGCTTTATCTTTCCTTTAGCTCGTTCTAGACTTTTCTTGCTTTTGCTTGTAGGTCTTTCCGGGGCTTCCCAGGATGTCCCGGGGTCATTTCCTCTCTTCCCCGCAACCTGTTTTTATGCGCTTTAAAGAATTATTGGGCAGATCGCTGCCCTTCATAGGGGGCAATGCCAGCAGCACTGGTGTTGCAGTAGGGTGTAGAAGCGAAGCCATACTCTCTGTCTTAGGTGAACCATTATCTATTTTGCAAATAGATTCTCTGAATATATATTCAAATCAGAGAATGCTGTTGCACTATCCTTTGCTTTTCAATTAGGAGTAAAAAGAGAGGGTAGCAGGCCAAATTAACGAAGTGGATGGGTTGAGTGAAACTATATAGAGAAATCTGGAGAGTTAAATGGCTGAGCAGATAACAAATATGTTATTTCCTGCCAAATTTTTAATGATATTTTTAGAAACAAACATGCTATAAAGTTAAGTTTGTATGTATCTTGGGTCAGAGTGCCTGCAGAGCCAGGGGCCTTACTGTGGTACGGGCAACAGCAGCTGAAGCTATAGCTAGGTAAATGGAGTAAGGACAAACCTGTCCTGCTTCTTTTTAAAACAGAGACAGACAGACAGTCCTCTCTAATCTGCTAGACCCCTCTGAGGCTGTCGGCAAGAGCAAGCAGAGAAAACCCAAGTGACACAGACGGCCTGGACTTTCAAAGGGCGCTTGCCAAACTCCCCTCCGCATTGCCATTACGGCAAGCCAAGCCGCCCGGCCCGGCCAGCACTGCGCGCCTCGGATCAGCACACGACCCAGGCACCGCAACGGGCGGGCCCCCGCAGCACCCGGGCGAGCTCCGCCAAGCTCCGCCGAGCCGCCCCCCCTCCAGTGGCGCGGGGGCTCCACCGGGCCGGGGACGCCCGCCTGGCTCCAGCGGCGGGCGGGGCTGCGCCGCGTTACGGGCGCGGAGAAGCGGCGGCGGCACGACGTTCGGCGGCCGAGCCTATCCCA
>VYZW01010802.1:37660-51050 GCA_013401315.1 Balaeniceps rex | reverse complement strand
CCCCGGCCCCGCGTACCTTGCGGCAGCCGCCGCCCGCCCGCGGGAGTGCCCGGAGCAAGGCCCGCTGCGGACAGCGCCTGCAGGAACCCGTTCGCGGCGTCCGTGAAATCCCAACCCCGGGTTTCCCCGCGCCACCCTGGCTTTCGTGCTTTTTGAAAACACTTCCTCGGAAGAGCGCGCTGAAGGAGCGCTCGGTGTTCCAGCCGGGATGCGTTATCGGGGCAAAAAATGCATATGTGTATTTCACCTACCTTTTTCCCCTCCCCCCTCCACAGGTCAAAATAAGGTCAAAAGACTATACATCAGTATTGCTTCTTTCTTGGAAACCCATGACACTTCTCAGTATACTTAACAGTATCCATAACAACCACTGTTCCTTCAGGAAATTTTAATTACAGCATTCTTTGGAACTGTTGATTGTTTACTGTGACAAGACAAAGAACACGGGAAGAGAAGATTCATTGAGAAACACGCTTCAAACCAGGCTGAGGAAAAGGTTGCTTTACACTCATTTCTGATGCATAAAAAGCCACGTTAGGCATAGGATGGGAAAATAGAGAGCTTTTTTTTAAAAAAAAAAAATAGTAAGGTGCCTGTACCTAGTACCGCTCTCGGAAAAGTGTTCACACTGAACAAATGACAAGGGAGTTGAAGAAGCTGGAAGAGGCACTGACCCCAGATTAAAAAGAAAAGTAGAAGAAAAACAACAGTGCTGGAATTTTGTTATTAATATTGAACTAGATTCTGGCACCCTTAACCATTAGGGGCATTTATTTCAGGGGTGCAAATACTGGAAAAAAGGTATTCCTGATGTGAATAAAAGTCAAGACTACATCACAACTTAAGAAGAGCAAACAGCAGTGCAGACTGGGATGTGTATTTAAGGGAAAAAGAAACCAAGGAGGAAGGAATGAGAAACTGATAATAAAAACATCGAAGGGTAAGGTAAATCAATTAGAAAAATAGGAAAGAAAAGATCTGCTCAGTTTAGAAGGATGGCTGGCTGAGTCTTCCTCCCCACCCCCACCCCATTACTGGCATCTGGTACAGAGAATAAATCCAGCAGCTGCTTTCGCAGTGCAAGGTCTTGGTTTCCTTTCTGTGAACAAGGGGTGTAGGTAAGAAATCCACATTGACTTTAATGTGCTAATTCCACCTGTACGAACCAGAGTGTATTCTTAATTAACCCTGTAAGGAACAAACCCAACAGACTGACCATGGCACAGGCAAACTAGAGAAGATACTCAAGGTCATACATGAAAATGATGAATGCTACTGAATTTATCTTTTGGGGATCACCTCCATTTTAAGCAAATCCAGGGGTTACTGTTTCACGTAGTGACAACCAGAAGATCCAGTCATGTTTCAGGAACCTCAGGACTGTGTCCTCTAGCCACTGAGCCATTCAGCACAATCTGAAATTTTCAGGCTGTGATTGCATTAGCAAACTTTGACACCCATCATAGCAGAGTACAAGTATACAGGGCTCAGGCATTAAAAAAAAACAACCCACAAAACAAAACAGTCCAATATTCCTTCATGCCTCACTTTGTCAGTGTTAAAATCTCTTTAGGAGCAGAATACACCATAGGATGCTTCACAATCAAGAAAGATACCAGCTGGGGCTTTGATGTCAGAATATCAGCTCCCCGTGCAAGAATCCAGAGTAAGACATTTCAGAGGAGGAAGAGGCACGCTGCAGAAATCTCAGGAAAAAGCCTTTCAAAGTGAGGCGAGATCACAGTTTCCATTCTCCTCCAAGTTAATTACTTAACCTCCTAGAAAAAGCAGCAGAAAAAATTGCTTACACATGACCTACAAAGAGCAGGCAACATAGGAGTGAAAAGGCAAATCAGAACTGAGAGAGTGCTTTTACTTAGATGCTGGGCAATGGTGGTGGGAGACACTGAGTTGCAGTGTTCTTACTGTGGTTAGCACAGTGGGACCCCGATTTCTGAACTGGACCTCTAGACATCAATACAAGAAAGATAAAGAACAGAGAGATGCCGAGTTTCCATTTCAGAAACAGTTCAGCCGCTTTAATTTACCTGCACATTAGAAAGCGTGTGTAGTTTAGCTCCCCTCTGCATGCTCCTTTGCATTCAGTTTATTACCTCCTTCACACACCAAATTTTCTGTTACTTACTCAACTACTGAATCTTCTTCGCCTGCCTGTGAGCAGAGACAGCATTATATTTAAATTCCTGTTCTCATTTGGTTTAGTATTTCAACAAAGTACACCTCTTGTTTCCAGGCTGACAAGCGTGCCGAGGAGCGGCCAGCGCCGTGGAACACGGCCCATGGTACCCAGTGATTTAAGGTAATTTGAAGAGAGAAAGCTATTTAAGGGGGGGAAGAGAGAGAGGAAGGGGGAAAAGGAAAAGAAAAAAAGACACCTTTCTTCAGTTTTCCAGTTTTGACAGACAGGGGAAACAAGCGTCAAAAGCCTTGCCTTGTGTTTTGTGTCAGCGCTAATTACATCCCCGCTGCCGGCCAGTTCTGAGCGCTGCATCCCACCGCAGGGGAAGGCCTCCCGCCCCGGCGGCGGGCAGACCCCCCTCTCCCTGCACTGGGAATGCCTGCGCTGCTGTTTTGACAATCCCTTTCTTTGCTGCCTGGCAGAGCTCCATCTCA
Source organism: Balaeniceps rex (assembly GCA_013401315.1). NCBI lineage: Eukaryota > Metazoa > Chordata > Aves > Pelecaniformes > Balaenicipitidae > Balaeniceps > Balaeniceps rex. Next base: position 48,416 of record VYZW01010802.1, on the reverse strand, counting down.
TTTTGGCAAAGGCAGTATTTCCACGCTCTGTCCTATATTCTGCCCCGGCTTCACAGCATCCCACGTTCTGATACCCTTTCTCATTTTCAGTAATCTCTCATTTTCAGTCTGTCCCACTGAAACAATGGAAATGTTAGACCCTAAAAACATTACCGAGCATGGCCATGGCATCTTTACTTCCCCAAGTCTCACTGAAAATGAACTGAAATAAGCGGAGTGAGGTTCTCCTCCACGTAAGCAAGAGTGGCAGATTCCGGCCTTTTGATAGCTGTCGATTTTGAGTAATCCTGGTGGGTACATTTAAATCCTTGTTAAGGGCTCCCACATTCATTAAAAATAAATCCAGTAGTTATTTGACTGTGTAATTATTAGGGATAATTTGCAATTAAGCAATTGGCCTCTGATGAAGGGACAGATAATTGATCAGCCTGGCTTGGCATTTTAGAATGGGGTGGGGGGTAATTAAGTAAATCCAGTCAGCTAAATGTCTTCCTTCCCACTACATCTTTTCCCACCTTTAAATGCAAACTAGACCTCATGCAGCTGTGCAGGCCATGGGAGTCTAAGCCTATTAAAGAAATCTTTTAATGACTGTAAAACTACCACTAATTGAAATAAAAATATTTTCACACTATTTTCACATTGTGCAAATGGATCCAAAAATAATTCTTAATGCAATACACGGTGCACAAACTGCTCTGCCTGACAAGTGCAGCGTTTAATTTGCACTAATTAGTCCAAAGCAGGGGCACTGTGAAATTAACACGATTCATTAATTCTGTGGCTTATGTTTTACATATTGTGTGTTTACATTTCAAAACTATCAGGTTCCCTGCAGCCCAACACACCACACTTCTGAAATTATCAGATTCAAGAAGTTCTCCCCATGTCTCTTTGGGTGCATTCAGATTTGATTTCTGAATTTGCAACTGGTCTATTTATTTCAAAGCAACTGGTTGATTTTATACTGCATGGTTTCTTCTTCTGTCCTAATCTTGGCCTCAGCTCCTTTCTGACAAAATATTATTTTGGGTGGCTCAGGCCACTGTGGGATAAGCATGAACAGAGCAGCAGGTGAAGAAGCAATTTTCAAGAAGCAATTTTCAAACTACTTTATGTTCTAAAAAAATTTAATAAATCCTTCGTATCGACTAAATCTGAAGTTTTCATGATGCTGTTCCAATATTTGCTCCTATAATGATATCAGGAGATGTTCATTAAAGATCTAATCCAGAGCCCCATGAAAGTCAACAGACACTTCCACTGGCTTCAGAAGGCATAAATATGCTAGCTTCTCTACAGAACATAGGACTCCAAGAATCGTAGCATTGACCAAGTTGTCTTACAAAATAAATTACCTTCAAGTGAACTGTGCTGAAAAGCATTTTAAAATACATCAGACGTAGCTAAATATTACATTTCTGCAAATTAACGTGCAACAACTGTATTTACATTGTTGGACATACTCGCAATGTCAAACTTGGTCCATTGTTTCCTGAGATATAGGTTACATTTCTAACAGAGACCCAGAGCAATATTACACCATGAATCAGATGTAATACCGAATATACCATGAACTTTGTTTACTCATTATCAATAGTGATTGGTAATGAAGTAATGATGATGTATGTGCTTTTGTATTCCGCACGAGGCTTAAAGGCATCCCTGTCCCAGAGAGCTCTAAAAATCTGGCTGACACTTTTATAAACGTGTCTGCCCCTCGCACGCTGAGGCAGAGGCTGGCCTACCCATACAAACACCTCTTCATTAGTCTCAGAAATACAGCAAAAAGATGCGCTGAGATTTACCTGTCTCCCACAATCCAGAGAAATTGAGGCTGTTTTCCATACCTGAAGGTACCTGGACAAGGTACCTTGAGGCACGAAAGAGCAGCTCCCATAACTGGTGGGAGAATGATGGGGCAGTGCGGCAGAAAGGACACCTGTATTGGGCCGTACAACGCCCCAGTCAACAAGCAGACATTTAGCACTAGATGTCCAGTAGAACCAAGAAGGCAGCACAGGCAGAAGACTGGCCGCTCAAGGAGTCGGAAGCATATTGGAAAACTAAGAGGTGAAGCATTAAGAACGGTGAGCTTGCTCAGCTGGTGTTCCTGGAGGAACAGGGTGGGAAGTGGTCATTTGAGACTCCTCCCAGAATAGGGGAAGTCAGGAGGAAGACTTTGAGTGACATTCAAAGGACAACAAAAGAGAAAGGAGACATTTTCAATGATACAAGCCTGACAAAAACTAATGTCCTCCATACTATCTCAAGTAACCTGCTAATGTTTGTAAGAACCACCTGAGGCAGAAAGCAGTTAGATTTTGGAAGATTCATGGGTTCTGCAGTAAAAAAGAAGAAAAAAAAACCAGTTAGAAATAGCCACTTTGAGGGCAGCTTTCATCATCTGTTAAAGCGTTCTGGTTTTTGGGTTTTTTTCCCAGTATAAAACCTGTTTTTTTTGGTCAGCAACTGTCATGGTTTAAACCCAGCCAGCAACTAAGCCCCACACAGCCGCTCGCTCACTCACTCTCCCCCGGTGGGACAGGGGAGAGAACTGGAAGAGTAAAAGTGAGAAAACTCGTGTGTTGAGATAAAGACAGTTTAACAGGTAAAGAAAAAGCCATACATGCAAGCAAAGCAAAACAAGGAATTCATTCACTACTTCCCATCGGCAGGCAGGTGTTCAGCCCAGGAAAGTAGGGCTCCATCATGCGTAACGGTTACTTGGGAAGACAAACACCATCACTCCAAACGTCCCCCCTTTCCTTCTTCTTGCCCCAGCTTTATACGCTGAGCATGATGTCATATGGTATGGGATATCCCTTTGGTGGTTGGGGTCAGCTGTCCCACCTGTGTCCCCTCCCAGATTCTTGTGCACCCCCAGGCTACTCACTGGTGGGGTGGGGTGAGGAGCAGAAAAGGCCTTGACTCTGTGTAAGCACTGCTCAGCAGTAAGGAAAACATCCCTGTGTTATCAACAGTTTCCAGCACAAATCCAAAACATAGCTCTGTACTAGCTACTATGAAAAAAATTAACTCTATCCCAGCCAAAACCAGCACAGTAACCAAAATCAAGTAAGGAGTAGGAGTAACAGGCCTATTTTCTCTCTCATAGAGACAAACTAACCTCAGGCTGGTCCCACGTTGCAGATCAGAATATGGCCACATCAGTTACCTTGTTGAGAACAACAGGGACAGACCAAATGCGTGTACATAGCTTCACTGTTAGCAAATGCTTCATTAAAACAAAGCCATAATTTAAAAAGATAGAAAATTGTTTATACACAAGTCCTCCATTTAGCAAGATTTCCTGATTGGCTTTGCATCTTTAAATGACTTATTTGTGTCAGTCTGTTTCAGGATACCTCTGGAACACGCAATGGCATCAAGAAGTGCTATTTGATTACAGTGCAGTACTTTGGGTGGCTTTTAGAAAGCAATAGATTATAGATTTACCATGTACTGTGCATAACACGTCTATGCCACTTAGCAAGTATGAGGCCAAAATGAACACTCTAACCTTGAAAATACATGATTAAAGTGCTGCCTCGTGGATTGATATACAAAATGGCTAAGTTTAGTGATCCTTCAAATCCTGGTTCCCTGGTGAGCACAAAGGGTTCTGTACAAGGCTCTGTCAAGCCATTGCGTGGGGCGTAAAGGATGTGACGCCTTCGCAAGTACTTGGGTTACTTGGAGTAGGAAAGGCACTTAGAAGAAAAATTGTATCCTTTGGTGAGGGGCAGACACTTTCCAGCATAAATTTAAAGCTGTTCTTAAAAGTTGTACTCAGGCAAACGTCCCTATAGGTAAACAGTATGGTACTGAAATATCCTGAATCAAAGCTGGGCAAATACGGAAACAAGTGGTACCAGTTTAGAAGTGAGGGAACTTCACTGCTACGACCAACTAACTACATTAATTTCTGCTCTGTTCAGAAGAGAAAGATGGCTCATGATTTAAAATAGAGTTTCTGTGCACCTTGAAATAAATAACATACGAAGATTTTTCTAGCACTACTAGGAGATTCAGGTGCCAGTACCTTATAAGTAAAAGGAAGTATAAACTGTAAGCATTGTGTCATGTGAGAAAGCTACAACGCCAGCTGTTTAACACAGAAAATGAGATGAGCATTTTTTTCTGATATACTTTTCCCAAGACATTTGCCAGAATAAGAAGTTCACTCATATTTTCTGTGTCCTAAAGTCACTTTTTGTTTGAGTGACACAACAGTCACTGACCCCAACAGTTGCTGACTCCAATATGTTGTTTCTGTGGGTATCATAAACATTAATGTCCTACACCCAAAACCACTTTTGATATATGTTAAATGAGCTACATGACCAAATGATATCTGATTTGTTTTCATGTAGATAAACTCAGACTACATTTGTGCACTATTCTGATTCTATTTAAGTCTGTGAAGAACTTAAATCTCTCCTTGGTTTTTAACTACAAGACGTCTTGGTACTTGAGATGCCCTTTTACCTTTTCAAGTGCATCTTTTAATCCAAAAAAGTGCCTGCTTAAAAATGGATCTTCTTTATCTGCATATGCAAGTGCACATTTTATGGGCAGTAGGCTATTATTGTTATATCTGCACATATACATATATGTGTGCCTGTCTATTTGACTGCTAGCAATACAGAGATGGTCTTGTGTCAGGGCCTGCTTGAGACTCTAACGTGAGAAAAGGGGTATATTCAAATCTGGTATTTGGTGGTGGTGGGTGTTTGTAATTCCACACTATCCCTTTCTAATGGGAAACTTGTAAAATCTCACTTGCTGTCCTGGAAAGAATTTGCACAGCTCTAATAGCAATGCTCGACTAAGATGGATGGGTCTGGGAGTGTCACATGGCCTTCCTGAGCATAAGTTATGTTACTAAATCAGCATATTGATCTGGGAACACAGCGTCCTGGAATCCTGAAAATGTCAGGCACAGTCTCAGTGCTTCACTTCTTTAAAATCAAATTAATTTAGCCAGTTTACTCTGGAGAAGAAATTACTATGTCAGATACATGCAAACAGCAGGGCATTGGGCACTCCAAGTCCCGCTGCCTTTGACCATTTTGAAAGGAGACACCCAAAAGGAAATAGCTGGGTTGCTACCTAGTTCTCCCTTGGTGGAAAGAACAGCTGCCACAAGTAATGTGCGTCTTTGCTTACATGAACTCGGGCATCTCGGGGCTTCACGACTCTCCATGGATCTTTGGGGATTCCCAAAGCAGGGGCAATCAAGGGGTTTGAGAGGTAAAATTATACGATTACATGTGATGATACTAATCCATCTACCTTACCCATGGGGTACATTTGAGATTAAAGGCTCAGATAGTCTGTGCCCTTGTGCTGTGATCTCCAGTTCTGTACGCATGTTTAATCAAGCATGCTAATCCACAAATGTATGGTCAGGGTTGCAGCATCTGATGTGAACAGAACACTTTCAGCAAGCAGGGCCCATCAGCATGAATAAGTTTGTAGGCATTAGCCATGTATATTTAGCTGGTAGAGTAGTTAGATATTGGCACAAATTGCTTCTGGGGAAAAAGGGACAGTCTGCCAAAACATATTACAAAGTGGAGATTTTCTTCTTACCTGACTTGACAAAACATACAAGGCAAGCACACACTGTATGTAAGGAAAAGGAGTAACTGGAAAGTTTCAAAGAACAAAACTGATCTATGTTCTTGGCTAGAAGTATCAACACATCCTGACCCCACAAGACATCACACCTAGCTTTGATTCCTACACCACAAGGACCAGGTGCAGAATGGGAGCCCCAAAGAGACACAAACTCCAACCCTGCCCTGCTGTATACGAAGAGCGGTGCTGGAGAAGCTCTGCTGGTAATCAACCCTGCAGAGCATGGTTCAGCTCCCTGGCAAAGGAGGGGTCACTATGGCAGAGGCCAGATGCAGAACAACCACCCCAACCTCCCACAGCTCCTCGTGAAAGTTCCTGCCTCCTCCTGACCTACAGGCTTGTCTGGTCAATGCTATTACAGACATTTCCTTCCGGGCTTTGCTATCCTTGAGCCAAACACCCCTTTTCTGTGTTGAAAAGCTCACTAAAGCTGCTAAAAGATAGGCCTCCAACTAGTTCACTACATGCTGGTATAGAACAGTTTAACTAGCCATTTTTTACTAGAAATCCTAGAGGTGATATAGGCATCACTACAGTGATCTGAGGGTCACCAAGATGGAGGCAGATATATCTGGAAGCTGCAGCCAGAGAAAGAGACAGTAGGACCTTGCCTGACCTGTACCCTTTGGGGACGAGGTGGGCAGGCTGTTGTTATCTACTGCAAGTGAAAAATGCACAGCCACAACTTGCTGATACCGCAAGCTAGCAAAAGAGGGGAAAAAAAAAGCTTGAATATGTTATCGAGATGACTACAGTTTCTTCACTAGACTTCAGCAGAGAAAAGCTGTACAAAGACAGCTTGGCAGCCGCCCTGCCCTTCTTCTCTAAGGCAGTGATGAAATATAACCACCCAAATTTCCTTGCTAGCATAAACTGAAGGATTCATATTGTTCATCTTTGAAATAGGATTATGCAAAGGAGGGCTGGATTGTAGGTTGTTTGATGGGGAAGGGGGAAAAGCAGTTCTAGGTCCCAGCAGGCCAAAAACTCCTTCAAAATAATGCAACAAAAGGTGATGATGTTTTCTCTGGAAAACATTTCACATGGCAAAATTCTATTTAGCATTTACAGACACTGAGCAAAAGGGAATACAGATCCTAGGAACTTATTAGGTTCAGTGAAGAGAGTGGGTAGCAGGCAATAAAGAACAGCATAACATGCAGCACAAATACCTGTGCCCATTGCAGCTAACATGAACAACTCCCTCATACACCAGACATTGCTTTTCATTTGTCCCTCTTGCCCCTTAGAACCTCCCTTTGGCTTCGCTACGTATAGACAAGCCTTGACGTGCATCAATAGCTAGCCTTGGTTTCAGCTCTCTGCTTCCCATTTCTCATGGAAGAGGGAGTGGTACAGGACATCATCCAGGACCCTGATATTTATTTCCTCTTCTTTTCCTGTGTGAGGAGCAACCCACAGGCACACTGCCTCTGCTGTACTTTGTGACATTTCTCCACGTCTCCCCTCAGCTGAGGAGAAGGCAATTCCCCAGGAGAGGCTCCATCTCCACTGTCAGGAATGTTCTCAGTTCTGGCTGCTCAGGCACACAAAGATGTTCAAGAATATCATTAAATCAGAGCTAATCAGATGGCTCCCTGTTCGTCTCAAGACACTGTTCAGACTTCTTCATTTAAAGCCCTGCACAGATTTGGCTTAATCTGCTTCACAATTCTTTCCTTTCTGATTCCTCCACTTATCTAATATCGCTTTTTCTTTGTCATTTCCCATGCTCTTCCGACACAGCCTTCCTGTAAGTTTTCACCTCATCTCACCAGTGATTTTCAAGCCCTGTCTGAGGATGCATTCCTTTTCTCCTTTGTGTCTTAATTTCTCTCCTTAAAAAGCAAGATCTATTTCAGCTCTGCTGCCTCTATCAAGACAGGGAACAACACAAGCATGACACAGTCACACTTGCGTCCTAGCCAACGAGGGCATTGCTTACAGGATAAATTGAGATGCCACAACACAGTCGTTCTCCTCTGAAGCTTTATATGCTCCTCGGGTGGTCTTGTGCTGGACCCTCTGCACAAGCCAGGATTTTACAAATTGCAAGTAGGTTGCTTTTGATGCTACATTGCTTAGATCTCACGTTGAATATGATAAATCATTCCCATTCCTTAGTCCTGATTATTTTCCCTCCTATATTGCATAAAATAAGCTGGTATTACCATAAAATATGAAATCCCCAGGACTGTATTTAGTATTTCTTATTTTTCATGCCCTTCCCCCACACACACTCACACACTGAACCTCCTTTGTAGGCAGTCATGGATTTCTGTCATCTGAGGATCAGAGCACTATGCATCCATCAAGAAGTGTAAAATATTCACAGGAAGAGACTACAAGATGAGGAAAAGGTCCAGAATGCATAATATGTGTCAGAGGAACAGATGTACACAGAAAATAAAAGTTCTGCAGACCGCAATAAAAATTTACTCCATGACAAGAACTGTGCATTTTTTCCATAGCTATCATAGATTTCATGGAAGCAGTGAAATCCAGCCATTTTCAGAAACCCCATGAAATTTACCTTTTCACCTGAATCCACATGAAATCAGAATTTTTCCATAGGAGCCCCCATAAAATTGGCATATTTCCTTAGAAGGCCCCATGAAATTATATAGAATATTGCAGTTTCTTTTAGCCTAGTCTCTCATTGCATATCTTAAAATGACAACCTCAGCTATTGAATTTTTGCATTTCTTCCTTTCAGGAAAAAGGGTTATGCAAAAATACAATAAGAATGAAAATACTCTTCTATAGGAGAGAAACTAAAAGCCCTCATAAATATATTATAAATAGCACAGAAAGTTTTGATTTATATACAGTGACTTGTTACTTGTTCAAGAGTAATCGCAACTAACATTCTTCTTTTGACTATGGAAAAATTGACATCACGGAAATTGTCATGAACGAAAATGTACACAAGTTTCTAATGATGCTCTCTACTTCACTTTTTTTAGGGAAACAGATAAAGGATGAAGTTACCATTCTGGTACCTGACCAACAGGGAAGAACTGCAAACAAGAAAGTGCCACCACAAACAACAACTTTATGAGGTAAATACAACGTGGTCAATTTATTCTCTAAGCATACTATTTGTTAAAATAAATCCTCAGCTCTAACAAAGAAGAGCAGACGCTGTGGCACAAGTGTTCATTAAGCTCCCAGAGTGATAGCTGAGCTATTTGTTCTGGTTGAAAACGAATCAGTATACCAGCTCAAACCCTGCCTTACACAAGTTGGTCAGCAGGCATCCCAAATCGCAGCCCACCACAGGTCCCATTTTTGCAGTTCTTAGTTTCATTCAGTGCTCTCACACTTCAGCAAGACTACTGTCCACGTAAGAAGCAGAAATTGAGGTTCTTTCCATAGTCTCCAATTAAGCCTTGATCCAGAAGCAACACAACCATTGATGATAGCAGGATTAAACTCTGGCAGTTGACCTAAACTCAAGAGATCTCATGGAAGGCAAAAATAAGAAGGAGAATTGGTAGTGCCGCTGAGAAACTTCTAAAGGACACAGATGCCAGTGCAGACAAGGAACAGAAGATGCAGTAGCAGGAAGATAATGGCCTAAAAAGAGCAGATTAAAATGCCCTTAAATAAATCGATGGTCTTCAAATTGACTGGGCACAACGAATTTCAACTCAGGATTCTTAAATAGCCACTTATGCAATCTCTGAATCACTGGACACTCACCTCTGAGAATGCAAGAATAGAGGATGAGGTGCCAAAGGCTGGAAAAGAGCAAACAGAATATAGAGTTCTACAAAGGGGGAGAAAGCAGAACTAAGGAGTTACCAGCCAGTCAATTTGTCTTCAGTCCTCAGAAAAACACCAGAACAAGTAATCAAACTATTTCTAAGAGCCTAGAAGATAACATGGAAATGAAGAGCAACTAGTATGGATTTGCAGAGAATAAATCCTGTCAAATCAATTTGATTTCCTTCTGCCATATGGGAACAGGCCTCGTGGCAGAAGCAAAGCAGGAGATGTCACGTTTCTTGATTTAGTAAAGCTTTTGGTGGTCTCAGATGTCACTCTCACACGCACACTAACAAAACATGGTCTGAATGAAATGGTGGTGAGACAGGTATGAAAGTGGTAGGGCATGATGGGTAGAGAAAGTTATCATTTGCCCATAGTCTGAAGCAAGCCATCTAGGGGGACAGGAGGACTACAAAACTCTGCTGTGGATATGATTCTGTTCAGTACTTTTGTGAATCATCTGGCCATGAAACAGCACACTTACTGTGCTTGCAGACTCTACAAATGGTGTGCATAGGACAACTGCAAGTATGGAAGCTCAGAGTTTGAAGAGATGTTGACAAATTACAGTGGTGTCAAGAAAAGCGCTGAAATTCAATGGGTGATGGAGAGAAGAGTGCAAGGCAGCGATGGACTAATTGGAGAGCCCCAGAAAAAAAGCAATGGAAGCGACCAGAGATCCCAAAAATGTGTCCAGGAGAAAAGACTTGAAAACTTCGGGGTCTTCAGAGAAAATAATTCTTGGGAAGGCAATTTTAAGACTTTGAATGTGTAAAAAAGCTTGTCACACACAGGGTTCTTGCATGTTAGAAAGTTCAAACAATAACGGGTTTAACTTGCAGCAAGATGGATGCAGGTCAGACATTAGAGAAAAACATTTATAATAATTAAGATAGTGAAGCACTGGAATGGAGCCTGGGAAAGATATGGANTAAGAATGGCAGTATTTTCTACTCATACTAGCACTTTTTTTTGGTAAGCCAGGTTGCATACAGACAGTTTCAATATGTAGTATCTATAATGTTGAGGACACTAGATTATAAGTTAAGAATGGCAGTATTTTCTACTCATACTAGCACTTTTTTTTGGTAAGCCAGGTTGCATACAGACAGTTTCAATATGTAGTATCTATAATGTTGAGGACACTAGATTATAAACATGTACAGAAAAGTAGAAAGCTTCTTCTAACTGTCTCCCACACCTCCTTCCATATGTTACCACCAAATGTTTTGTTGTATGCCAATTTTCAGCAGATATCATTGGAACCAACATTTATTTACCATACAATTCAGTAAGATTTGCTACAGATTATTAACCATCCTCCTCCTCTGTCTCT